>VSDK01012259.1:416530-438542 GCA_009767595.1 Symbiodinium kawagutii
GGATGGTCGCGGTTGAGGTCCGGCGGCCACCAGCTGGCATACATGATCGTGGTTGAGGTCCGGCAGCCACCACTGGTCGCGCTTGGTCGGGGTTGAGGTCCGGCAAGCGGAGGAGGAGAAGAAGGAGAAGGAGAAGAAGGAGAAGGAGAAGGAGGAGAAGTCAACTCTGATAAAATCTAACAACCCCTCCCCTGACAGGTGGGGAAAAAAAAAACATCATAGGATATAGAATAACCAATACCCATCACCATTCATATCTATTGTTGACCAACCTGCAACTTACACCTTTGGGCCTTGACAGGGAAGTCGTGTGTGAACTCTTTGAAAATTTGGTTGGTACAAGAACCCCTTCGTGCCATTTCTTGGTTGACAGCTGGTTGATGATCCAATTGTGAATCTTTTATCGTCAATCATTATTATACCATGCTTGTCAACCATTTACCAGCTAATTCACCAGCTCATATCAGCAGAGTATCATTGACCAACCGTTAACCAGCCAATCAACCTGCTATTTCACCAGCCAACCAGCTAATTGGCTGTGGGTCAAAACCCTTAGTCCCCCTGGTTCCCCTATCATTAACCATTGTTTTCCCTATGGTTTGTTGGTCATTAGCCCCCATTATTGGTTGATTAATATTGACCCATAGCCATTTCTTAGTAGCCCGGTTAGATGGTTCTCCCACCATTTCTCCCCTCGTCATCCTGTTCGCAGGCGCTGACCACCGAGCCAAAGGTCATGGGATCCGTGGACCGCCAGGTGAGCGACCAGAGGCGCTGCGCGTGCTGCCACCGCCGGCCTTGCCTTGGGGGGACGGCGGCACCCCCGGGGGATCCAGCACCAACGGCGCTGAGGGTTGGTTCAAACAGGAGGGCTATGGAATTTGATGATCATTGATGGCCATTGATGATCATTGGTGGTCATTGATGGTTGAGAATGGGTAATTCTCATTGTTTGATTTATGGTTAATGATCTTCATGGGATTTGGGAAATCACTGATTTGGAAGTATAGCCCCAATACTAGGAGACACCTACATCCGTGATACTTCGCCCAATTCACGACCATAGCTGAGTTGTACGAAATATTCAACCAGGGCAAACGGACACAACGCCAAGCTGCGGTCTGAAAGCAGTGAATTTCTTGGACAACAAACATCCAACTATACATTGGAAATCATTTTGCGTGTATATATTCAGACATTACGACACTGGTAATCACCAATTAAGGGGTCCAAGGTTTCCTTCAAAAAATGACTGCCAGGACAAATTGAACCAATAATCAAATATGAATGGATCGACTGAGGGGGGCGGATACATATAATGCTAATCCTGGATCAATAAACAGAAACTGTGGGTTTATCAATTTTGGGGGAAAAAAATCACAAGGAAAACATCATTTTTGACCCCCTATTTTTCAACCAGGGATTTACAAATCCATGGATGGCATTAGGCAAAATTATGATGATAATGCAAGCAGCTAGGATGAACATGTTGGATCACTCTGGGGTCTGTTGGTCTGTATTACAACATCTCAGTCGAGCGAATTGCCGGTTCCAGAATCAGCGGAACGAGGGTGGAACTCCCTTCGGGGATTCAGTCGCGATATGATATGATATGATATGATATGATATGATATGATATGATATGATACGCTATGATATGATATGATATTATATGATATGATACGCTATGATATGATATGATATAATTGATAACTAGTGACAAGCCATCAATGTCCACTAACTAATGATTGTTGACAATCATTTATCATTTATGACTTCTACAGTGATTGGTTACTCAGTCATAGAATCAGAATGGTTGATCAATAATTTACCCATTCTGTTACTCAATCATTCAGAACACCGGTCAACCAAACACCAATTGGTTCCACGGTTGCCGAGCCACTCACATGCACTGATGCCAGTGCTCAAACTAATGGCATCTTCCTGCCACTCTGGATGCTCCACAAATCATGGAAAAAAAACAAGTTGGATCATAGTGGTGACTCAATAGCTCCAAAATAGCTTTGAAATGTTATTAAATTATAGGAATAATTGAATAATGTTGATCCAACAAAAGTTTGGTTTATATTAAAATCGATCTCTCCTTCTTTCATGAAAAATTAAATATGATTTGTGCTGATATATTTGCAGGGCCAATTTCCGAACTGAAACATCTCCCCTGCGGTTTGTTGTGTGAGGTTTGGCCCTGGCGAATCGTGCCGTACGACCGTGGCAGCAGTGGCGGTGGGTCATCCAAGGTGAGCATCCCATAGCAGTGGTCTTCGTTGGGATCGTCTACCCATATGTTGGTTGGTACCCATACCCTTGTCCCAACTGTTAGCAAGGCAACCTAAGCTGCTAACCAACAATTAAGCACCATGAACAAGTATCCATGATTAACCATTCTCATCAATCATGATTAACCACAGTAATTCTGGTCAATGAACCATCAATAGTCATGATGAACCATAGCAATAATAATTCTTGAGCCATTGTCAACCAGCATTGGACATTATCACTATGGCTAGTCATTATCAGCCTGAACCCAATGATAACGGTGTCCATTGCTACTGACTAGCCATGATTATTGTTGGTTATTATCCCCCATCATTGGTAGGTTATTGATGACCCATAGCCAATCAGCCAGCATTAAACACCATCCACTGGCCATCCTCATCCTCCCTCCGCCTGCAGCGCCAAGGAAGGAAAGGCTGTGAGCAGTTGAAGTGTCTCGGCCCAGGCCTTCGCCTTTTCACCTGGGAATGCGAAAGGTTTCCTGCTAGGTAACCACAGTCCCTACAAACGCGCATGGCTTGGAGCTTGCGTCATGTCAGCTTCATTTGAAACAAAAACATACATACTGTAATTAGGTATTTGTACAAATACAGGAGATAATCCCGTTTTCTGTGTGTGTTTTGGTTCCGAAGTGGTGGCCGCACGTGAATCAAGATGATTTAAACCATATTGTTTTTATTGTTATTATTATTATTAAAATCAATATCATCATTGCTATTATTATCATTATGTAACATCCTGAGACACAAAGCAAAGCTCCGCGAGCATGCGCCGAAGGAGTGTATCATCCACCTGCATGATGAAAAAGGACGCAAATGATACAATCTGAAAGCTAGCATAAAGATTCTAAACCCTTTTCTGAGTCAATCAAAAGTGTGTTTGAGAGAATTTATTTCCGTATATGATCAACTGCAACACGAAAACAAAAGCAGTATGACTAATCATTGCAAGTTATTACTCAAAATCGTGGTATTTCATGGTAGCATTGACGCTTAAGGTGCACCAAGTGATTCTGCTTCATCCCATCACATCCTGTAATGCTGCTGTGGCCAACAATGAATTACATAGTCATACTACTCAAAGCATGGTCAACCACTAGCACGGTGGTGAATCAGTGTAACCTGCCTCCAAGCACTACTAAATCACAAGCTCTGGGCCTACTGCTTCCCACCTGGTGGTGCTGCCGTAATGCTAAACGAGCAATAGTGAAGCGATTGCAATAGCTGCAATTATTTTCCAGATTTGAATTTTTCATCCCTTACTAAATCTTAGTTATATAGCCCCCTTATTGATTTTAAATTACAAAATGTCAACTTGTTCCAGAGCATGTGCAATAATAGGGCCACATTCACAATAGCTGCAAATAACTTCCAGAACATTTTAAAATTATCAGATTTCCCGTTACTTAATTATAGAAGGGCTTATCTAAATTGAGTATTGATCCAGAAAACCAACTTAAAGCCCTAGCAAGTGAGGTTTCTAATTGTGATTGAATTCATGTCAAAAGCCAAATTAAGCAAAACAAACTTTTACAAACTCAAAAATTTGACCTTGTTCAAAACAATTGTTTTCTGTTTAAAACCCTTTAAACAAATACAAAAAACAAGTCCACAAAGGGTACCCCTTTGCAGGCCCTCGCATTTGCAATCATAAATTGGCATTAGCAGCTGGAATAAGAAACAACCTTTGGGGTTCATTGTATTTTTTCTTCCTTATTGTTTTTTAATTGTGTTTCAATGGTTTCAGCCGTGGTTACAGGAGAGGAAAGAAAGACAAGAAAAAAAGGACAAAAAAAAAGAACAAAAAAAAAAGGAAAGAAAGAAGGAAAAGAAAGCAAAAAAAAACTTGGGGGAGAACCCAGATTTCACATGTACAATTGCAAAGCAAACCCCCCAAAAAAAAACAAAACAAAAACACAGTTTAGGCGGGGTGTATACTATTGTGCGTACAACATTAACAGTTAGCCATGGCACGAAAGGCCACCCACCCCGTGGTGCCAAGACACTGGCGCCCAACGTGGCGTTGAACGTGATGAGGTTCGCTTGTAGGGAGCAACGTCGAGTCTCCGTGAACAACCTCAGCTGTTGGCAGTTGGAGGCATGGGATTGCATGGATAGGTGAAGATAGGTGTTTCATGTCGTTTATGTATATATGTTATTGTATGTTAGCCATGTATCAACCTTTATGATTGTCTGCTTGTATCTAAATCACTTGGAATCACTCTAAACAACCCCTTAAAATTCCTCAAATCAGCCCAATGCACTTGACTTTTTGCTGGTTGGTCAGGCCTAGAGTTAAAGTAAAGCCGTCACTGAGTAGAAATGTTTCAACGTAGCAACGTCCTGGCCGAGTTCTGTGGTTGTCATGTCAATAAGTTGTCCTCGAATGGTGATAGCCCATTTGTGGTAGTTTCCCTGCACCGATTTAATAATTTCTGGGTCCTGGGTTTGGGCTATCACCAGAAACCAATTCAAACCCATTGAGTCGTCCCGTGTCTGCTGATATTTATGGGTTTACGAGAACATGGTGATTTGACATATTATTGTAACAATTAAACCCCCCTGTCAAATTATTCATTTGATTGCTGGCAACCCCGTGTGAAAGGAATCATTTGATTGTAGGCTGCCTTTTTCCCGACATGTATCTCTGTAGTAGCGCGATCCTATCGCTGTCACATGTGGTTTACAGCAATGAATTTACCCAATCAACAACTGTTTTTCTCCTGGTTGCGCCAACGGCTGCTGGCTAATTGTTTGTAAGCGCCAATTATTGCACTGTCAGTTGATGCTGTTTGGTTGCCAACACTTCATGACCAACAGCTGTCGGCTAATTATTGGCCAGTACCCCTATTTGTTAACCACAATTGCCGTTCACCATTGCTGGTTAATCTCAGGCTAAAGTGATTCAGTCTCTGGTTAATATATCTCTGGTTGACTGTGTACCTCAGCGCCCGTCCAGGCACTCACAGGCCATCTGCCAAGCGTTGCCCTTCTCACACGCGCTGATGGTGGCATTGTAGGAGATGACCTGAGAGACATGACCCTGAACCAACCACCATGGGTCAGGCACTGGGTGCCTTGTTGATGCACGAAACAAGCAACCACCCACCAGCAACACCACACATGAATGGCCAAATCGTATCATGCAAAACACACTGGTGAGTGGGGCCCCCACAAAATATTTCACTGGTTACGGGTTGGTAACCATTTGGCCACCATGAAAAAATTGAACAGGGGATGTGTACAGCAGCAACCACAATTTCTGCAAAAAAACGGTTATGTTTCAATATTACTCCCGTTTTTTAATTTGGATGATTTCGGTTGGTTCGTGGAGGAAAATGGTTGGCTGCTGATACCGGATTCTGATGTAATGATGGTTGTCGTGAATCATGACTCCCAAATGCAGCCGCAAACCAGTCTTGCACCATTCGCTAGGTGATCATCCAAATTGGCTGGACCAACTTCGTCCATCCACAAGAAGAATGGTTACGCCGCTACGCCCATGTTTGCCTATGATTGCTTCCAATAATGATCAACCAGCATTACAATCACCAAACACAATTCATTATTGACAGCTCATGGCCATGGTTGGCGGTTTACAAGCATCAAGAACCAAAATCAGCAACACGCTATCATAAATTGTAATGTACCCCCCCTCCTTCGCTGCACCCTACAAACTCAGGGGTTCATCCAAGGTACTGTTGGTTGCACTTGATGTTTGGGAAGCGTGACCCGGAGGATCTCCATGGCGTGTTGCCACATGCCACCTCAAAAGTAGGCACGGCTGCAAGGGGATCAAACACGCAAACGTCACGCAGTGGGGCCACGGAACGCGCGCGTTTTGCCCCTGGTTTGCCATTGGTTAATGGTGACAAGTTGTTGTGGTTCTGTCTACTGTTATCGCAGGCAACAAGTCAGACAAAGCGACGGTGCCTATTTTGCAAACTGACTGCGGCCATTTTAAGTGCAAGGTGTGGGGCATCAGCAAGCAGCCGAGTGATTACCCTAGAGACGAGCCTGCAATTGGGTTCAAAAACAAAAAGCACGGAAAAGAACTATTCCATTGATCCAATAATCAATAATATGACACACTGTAAATGGTGGAACTACATGTCAAATGTCCATTAACCCAAATTGAGAGAGTGGAAACTGATGCCCAGAATGTGGAGAACATGTTTTATGGCCCCAGCATGGCCCCAACATGGCCCCTTGTGATACAGGCTGGCTTCGCGGGACCATCCAAAAGACTGGCAAAAATGCTTGCGGGCGAACCCGGTCTTTGACCACCTGGCTGTTCAGCGAATCTGGAAACGGTTGCGTGGACAGCTCCTGCAAATATTCCCGGGGCAATTTCATGTTCGGGGGAGACCATGCTGCCAGCACCACGGCCCCGCCATTCACACCAACATGCGCAACTGCCTCCTGCAAAAGCAAATCGATCAAGGCATGCTTGCAATGCTTATACAGCCCTTGGCGGCCACGCGGCGCAGCTCGAATGTTTGCGGCGCCGATTGCCGCGCAACAGCAGCACCACCTGCAACAACAGCGCGGAAAGATTAGTCTCCCACCCTCCCACCTCCACTTCCATCAACAAGCGGCCAGCGACTGTCAAGCACGCAGCCTCCAAGTCTGCCTCTCGCGTCAATAGGGCCTCGCGTTTTTAAACTTGAATGGGGCAGGGGCAGCGGGTGTCGTCATTGAACTTGGCCGCTACAGCGCGGCTCTTCAAGAGGAAGGCCGGCATTGAGACTTGACCTGGCACACCTCGTCAGGTTTGGTGGCTGGGGATTTGAGGAGGGAAGGCTGGCCTGGCAACTTGATGGCATGAGGGGCAGCACAGGAAGAGGAGAAACCTGGCTCGGCAGGCGTTGCAGGGCCACCCTCTGAGCTGGGTGCCGGCATGAAACACAGGAGAAAGTGGGGCCTTGCAACTTGACGTGGCCGACAACAAAGCGGTTCTTGGCGGCGGCGGTGGATCAGGAGGAGGGCCGGCCAAGAAAGGTCCGGGACCCGAACATTCCAAGCCAGTGCCATTTCCTGGCAGCCAGCGCTTGTTGGAGCCCTTTTGAATCCATGCTTGCAAGCGCTTGCACATCACTATAGTAAACAGGCTCCAGCCCGGCGGTGCCCGAAACAGCACCTCACCTTCCCTTTCATCAGCTAGTGGACCATCAGGCCATCCAGCTGGAGCAGGGCCCAGCAACTCAGAAACTGCTGCTTGCAGTAGACAAGCACAAATGATGAGTAGCATTGGCCCAACAAAAATCTCATGCACGCCCCACGTCCATTTACAACTTGCCCCTAAGATTACCTTTACCAAGTTGTAGGCCTCATCTCAGCTACCAGATTAGACATCTCTTAAAAATGCACTGTCGATTCCCAAGTAAAAGTTGTCATCATCAATCATTTGCTGTGCATGTTGAGAGCGTTCCTTGTGCATGACTGCGTTCAGCTTGTGTGTGTATGGTCTTGCAGCCCCTACGGCATTTGCCAAGTTGGAGGGATGGTGACTGAAAATCTGGGAAATCAGTTGTGACAGAGTCACAGGAGCCAAATCAACTCAAGAAAATCGGGACTGTGGAATCTGAATTGGACGTTTTTACTGATGTATTGAAATCGGTGTTTCTCAACATAGGGGCACCCCCGATTCATCCAACATTAGTCATTTGGGTGTTTCTCAAAATAGGGGACCCCCCAAATCATCCTATAGTAAACCATTTACAGTAATGAACCATCCATTTTGGGGTACCCCCATTTTGAGAAACCGCCATTTATAGTATTGAACCAAACGTATCTCCCAAACGTTGCCACGCTGGGCCTTTCTCGCATGCACTGATGGCGGCACCTGGGTGAAGTTGTGAAGAGAAGGAACCAAGAAAATATGGCGGGCAAGGAGTGGTGAATAAAAACAATTAGGGTTAAAGTTGTTCTAGAAAAACTGGTGAATAAAAACAATTAGGGGTTAACTTCTTCTGGAAAAACTGCTATTAGTGATTAATAATCACTGAGAACATCCTGATATTTGTGGTTAAGTGGCTCTTACTTGTGGTAAAGAATTGTTGGCTGTCTACAAACAAGGTATTGCTGTGATTGCTTGAGAATTGTGCGTTATTTGACATACTTATTGTTAGTCTTGGTTGGGAACGGCTGGTTCTTGTTGATTATTTTAGTTACACGTTGAGTGGAAGACGAAACTTCTAACTGCATTCAAAGGCAAGTCTCACTTGCCACCAAGTGCAAAAGTGCGAAATGTCATGGTTGATGCCAAGTAATAGTGAATGATGAACAACAATAAGCCACAAAATCCATGAATCACGTACAATAATTGTGGCAGCAGTGGTCAAAATAATCCATCTTCGACAATATACACCGCAAACGAATTATAGTCAATGATACGGGACAAAACCAACCAATACAAAACACAATAACCACTAAATTATGGTCAATGACGCTTAGTGGTCAATAGTAAGGAATCAATAGGCATACACAGCTATGGTCAAAAACTTTTACCCTTGTGAACATCCCCCAAAAGATCTCAATTT
Organism: Symbiodinium kawagutii; assembly: GCA_009767595.1. Classification (NCBI taxonomy): domain Eukaryota; class Dinophyceae; order Suessiales; family Symbiodiniaceae; genus Symbiodinium; species Symbiodinium kawagutii. The sequence continues at coordinate 425,367 of VSDK01012259.1, forward strand.
GTGTTTGTTGGGATGTTCACCGTCCACGTTCGGGATGGTTGGTTCTGATTCATATCCACTACATGAAAAAAGCATAAAGAAGCATATATGAGTACATCGAGCATATCTGACATCTCGCGGATATGTCCAAAAATCATTACTTCGCACCTCTCCAAAAATGACGGGGACAGTGAATAGCCCATGAATCTATTAGCCAAAATGAGAGTTTAAGCATCTTGTTTGTTCATTCTCAAGTCATGAAAACAGGTACCGCCGTTTGAGCGCTACATTACAAATCAAAGCACCACATCATTCAAGAATGCTATGTATCAATGTTTCAAGTCAGTGCCCTGAGGGTTGCGGGGTATAACGAGGAGCCGCACAACAAAGGTTTAACAGCAATGGCAACAACGGCTTGCGATGACAGCCGTGCCCAGTCACTGAAGGTGATGATGTTGGCATCTCCAATCCTTGGGAGCCACAGCTGCCGGGGCGGCCAAGTGTTCATCGGCGATTCACCAACTTTGCATGACATCAAACCTGAGAAGTCACTGACTTGTCAACCATGCTGGGTATCAGCACCTGACATGACTCAAAGTATCACCGACTGAGTTGGCAGGCTCATATGAAACCACCCTTGACAATTGACTCGATATTAGCCTGCTCGTGGTTGGTTGGTATCACTTCTTATAAACTTGCCAAGCAGCTTGTCGCCACCAAACCACCATATACAGCAAACATCATCAACCATATACTAGCCCTGCTGAACACATCAACCCTTCTCAACCATCAAGGAAGCATCATTCCTCTTTAAAAGCTTGTCAATAAGGTCAATTGATGAGGGTTGACAACATTATCTCTCTATTCAATCATCATTGATACAATTAACTTTAATCTTTCAACATTAGTCAATCATCAATCATCCTTAACATATAGCTTTCAGAATCACCCAACGCCCTGAACCATCATTAACCGTGATTACTTCACCTTCCTTCGATGATGATCAAGATCCGGACCACCAAGCCCCACATGATGCGTTGCACGGTTGGACCCAGCTTCGTAATGCGCTGCTCCAGAAGAAGTAGAGCAAAGGGCCACGCTCCACCTGCTAGGAGTCGTCCCGCAAGGTTGGTGGGCGGGGGTGGTTGCGAATGGTGGTTGGATCATGGATCATGGTTCGGGTAATGAATGGGTCAAGCTGCTTCATGCTTGACATTGCTTGACTAAAGGTTAATTCATGATTAATAAACTAGATCATTCAAAGAAATCTGTAGAATAATGAATAAGTAGTAGTTGGGTAGTTGCTAATCGATAGTGGATATTGCCGAATGTGGTTAATTGGTGGCTAATCTCTGGCTGCAAAAACCGGACATGTTCCACCGAAAAACTCTCAAGTCTCGACCAGGGTTTCTGACAAGTTCTGACAGGGGAAGGGATGGGGAAATGATGACAGCAATGCCAACCAAACCGGGTCACAAGTTGCATGTCATGAGGGAAAGGGATGACTTACCAATTGCTCAGTTGACAAGGATGGTTGCGGAGTGCCATATGACGACCCCACCAGTTGCTATTTCTTCCCGTTGTTGATACCTTGTTGTGGGTCCAGGGCCCCCATACCCCTGGATGTGAACCCCGGAAATGATCAGTTACTCAGCTTACTAGTCAAGCTGTTGAGACGTTCATCGACGCTTCTGCGATGCTTGGTGCCTTGACGTTCGCTATATATCTAGTTGGTAGTCTCTAGGGATATCGCTATATCTGAGGGTTGGTGGTCATCTATCCCTGGTTTCTTGGTTGGTTATCAAGTTATCAACTATTATCAACCATGAAGCAGCTTGCAGTATTCACCATGAGTTGTTGCCATCACTTAGCCATCATTCAATCAAACCATTCCAACAATTTAGTAGCCATTACTTATTAACCAGTATTGAACCATTACTCATCATTCCTAGAGATCAGTGAAGAATTTACGAGTACCACTGTATAATTCCTAACCTATACTAACCGGTAGTCATGAGCTATTACACCATACCATTATTTCCTAACCACTACTTCTGAGCTATTGATTACACCTTTATCAACCACTACTGACAATCCCATTATCAACCGTGGCAAACCATCATCAACACATCAGTCAGTTATTAGTAACGATTACGGTTATATTACCAATAACTAATTGGTCATTAACCCCTAGTATGCACCAGTATCAACCACATGATCAACCACATGGCTATGGGTCAATACCCCCGTACCCCTTGTTCCCCCATTATTAACCATTGTTTCCCTTATCATTTGGTCATTATCCCCCATGAAATTGGTTGGTTAACTGCTTGACCCAAAACCATATATAGCTGGTATATTCCCTACTATTGCTGGTTGTTATGCCCTATCATTAACCATTAACCAGCTATCAGTTGGTTGGTTCATAGCTACATTTGACCAACATAAATCGCCAAGAACCATCCTATGACTACGGCACCTCGGTGATGCAGCTGGTGACCGGCGCCCGACCCCGCACCTTTCTCGCAGGCACTAATGGCTGCGTTGCACACGATGACGCTGGCTTCGCACTTCCGGGAGTTCAGCTGAAGCAACAACGACAGGGCCTGCAACGCGATGGAAGTGATGGATACGACAGGGCCTGCAACAACGACAGGGCCTGTGAAGTGATGGATCTCTAACTACTCGGATGGTTAATGATGATCAATAGGGAAGTCATTAACAACCATGTGGATGTTGCCATTTGATTTTTTGAATTCATGGTTAAGATCGCAGTCAATCTAACCACTAATGATGACGAATAAATAAATGACTAATGATGGTTTGTGATGACAAGTGATGCTTGATGGTCTTTTACACCAAACTCACTGTTTTCATGGAAAAATCGACCTTGGAGACCGTTGGTTTAACCAACATTTGGAGGGGGTTCCTATAAGGTCGATTTTCCCACCATTTCTGGGACAAGACATGACTAGCTGGTCTGGGGGCTGATCTGGGGGCGATGGGGCTTGCGGCTGGGGTTTCATTTCAGATGTGCGGACAGGGAAACAGACTCTGTGCAACACCATATGGCGAGCTGGGTCAAGCAGTTAACCAACCAATAATGGCGGAGAATAACCAACAAAACTATAGGGGAACCAGGGCTACAGGGTTTTGACCCACAGCCATATGGATGAAATGTTTCAGTGGTTTTCTTTTTGGTCTCTCAAGGGAAAAGATCTAGTTCGCATGCGTGCATGTCATGTGTTATCATTTTGTCCGGCGTTATTGGGAGACGACTGAGAAAAAGTTGCCATTGAACGCAGCACCAACAAGGTGATGATTCTGCTGGCGATGATCCGTCTTTGCACATCCCGTTCATGAATCATGCTGCGAATTCGTGATTATGATTGAATGTTAGTTCAAAGCTCCAGGGTTGCTCCCTATCCCAACCCTCCAGGATCCCCCTGGCTTCGTGTGTGGTTACCCCCGTTGCCTGCTGCCAGCGCCCTGCCGTTGCTAAAGCAGACATCACTGAGCTGAAGGTCACATCATCTGGTCGCCTCGGGATGACTCGAAGAGTTTTGATGCCATGAGGACAGTGTCAGCCATGAGGATCTGATATATGCTTTCATACCTAGATATTCCTGGAAGCAATTTTTTCAGCCCGGGCTGAAATTTTAGCCCGAGCCTGGATTTTCGCCCGCAGGCTGAATTTTAGCCCGAATTGATTTTGGTAGACATTGGTGATTTTAGCCCGAATTCATTTTGATAGATATTGCTTGTTGCGATCCGTGATGATGATAAGATAGCACACCACATCATATCAAACCACATCTATCCATTTGAAATAATTATCAAAGATCGATAGGATGCATCATGTGAGGGATAATGGTCCAACAGACGGACGAATTTGACGACGGACGATTTCACGAGGCCAACCCCCGGACTAGAGTCTCAGTGGACCAGGCTTCGCTAGGAAACTGCATGCTTGAAAAAAGACTTGAAGCCAAATGTTGTTGGCGCCAATTTCATGAGATCAAGCTCGTCATGAATCTCAAATTTTCAGATTTTTGGGCGCCACAAAAATGTCATCTTGAGTGTTTGGAAATCCTCATTTCGGGTATTTTCGCCCGATTTGCGCCGATTTTCGCCCGATTTGCGCCGATTTTCGCCCGAATTGATTTTGCAAAATTTTGTAGAAAAAGCCCGAATTGAAAATTTGACAACTGCAAAAATAGCCCGAATAGAGAATGAGGAAACTGCCAGATTGAGAATGAGGAAGTTGCAAAAAAGGAGGAAACTGCCCCAGGCGCACTGCACAAACCAGGTGCTAAGTTGCAGTGGCTGTTTGACCCAAAAAGGACCAATCATTCAACTTCAGCGATCAGCCATCAGAACCCCACTCAAGACCATCACACCGGCACAAGTGCAGGCAAGGCAGGGGGAATCGGCACCTGAAGGGGACGAAGTAGATGAAGTGAAGCGCCCCTCCTAAATCCTATCAATCATTGAGCCTTGCCGCATGGGTAGGCACAAGTTATCTAAATTCTCTCAAGATCCCTCAAAACCATCAAAATCTTGAATTCAGCCCGCAGGCTGAATTTCAGCCCGAATCCTGATTCAGGCTAGAAATTCTCAGCAGGCTGAAATTCCAGCCCGAATGAAGATCTAGGTATGGTTATGGGTCAATATTAACCAACCAACTGATAGCTGGTTAATGGTTAATGATAGGGCATAACAACCAGCAATAGTAGAGAATGTACCAGCTATATATTTTGGTTATGGGTCAATATTAACCAGCATTAAATGGGGATTATAACCAACAAAACGATAGGGAAAACAGTAGTTGATGATGTGGAACTGGGGGTACGGGGTTTCAACCCATAGCCATCATGCAGCTATTCACCCATGTAATTCGTGCGCATATACTTATATGACATGGATGGACCATGATCAACCACGAGCCATTTTGCTGCCATGGCTGCAAGGTGCTTTCTGCCGCAGCACCACGTGATCATTGTCATATCACATTCATGTTTACCAATTACACCGTGGCCAAAGTGCAAAGACCCTACTGAAGAACAAAACAATCGTGAAGATCAAACATTGTTGACATCATGTGATACCCACAGAAATGATTGCTGAACCGTTAACTCGAGTATCGCCATGTTGACCTCCGGAAGACAAATGAACAAATACATTCAAACCTTGCCACTTTGCTCTAGTTGCTCGCGGGAAGACATCCCAATCGTTGAATATCTACATGTATCGCTCTAAGCGCTCTAAGTCTTGGTATCGAACGGATCACACACGTGTGTTGCTTTTCGTTTTAAACCTGGTTGGTGGTTTCAACCCCTATGACAAATATTAGTCAACCAACCATTTGTTAATCAATACTAGGGAAATAAAACATGTTTCAAATCATCAACCAGAAACCATCACACCTTGTAGGAGGACCATCCTGGCTAAGCTCAATGAGTTTGCGAATGGATTAGCAATTTGGCACATCAACTCCACGAATTGTACACTTGCCTGGCGCACCAGCGCCGTCATTCAGACAGGCTTAAGAATCATGGTGAACCCCAGCAAGCCATCCCTCTCCCAAATTCAAGAATCCACTGATGATTGATCCATTGATTTTTTGTAGTGGAATGGATTAATCCGTTCAGTTGCCTTAAGAGCCTTCAAATTCATGATTTTCATAGGTAACTTGTCACTTTGGGTCGTGTAATATTCTGCACCCATCAGCCCCAGCCCTCCATATGTCCCGCATCAAGGCGCAGCTTCCTAGTGCCCATGTGGTGAAAGAGCTGAAGAGCACATTGCCATTCGCTGGCCTTCCTCACCAGGGCAGCCCACCACCCAAATGCTCAAGGCCAAGCTTGCGTTAGATGTGAAGCACTCAGAGGGCTTGGAGAATTTCTTGGCCGCCACTATTTGCTAGTATATTCAGTTATGTTTTTGCTGGTCATTGAGGATTTGTTCCTGATCAGCCATCATCAGCCATAACCACCCAGAAATAGCTGTGATTACCCACCTGCTGACCGCATCATCAGCCATAATGAGCCAGAAATCCAACAAATTTTGGGCATCTCTTGACCACACTATCGCTCCGATTTCTGGCTCAAACATCTGTTGACCACCGATCAACCATCAACCAATCAACCATCAACCACCAACCACCCCAGTTCCACCACGGATCTCACAGGCATCGATCGCTGCATTGATTCCGCTGGCAGCCGTTGCCATGGCTACTGCGAGATGCCATTGGGAGCTGAGCGCAAAGCTATGCACGGTGGCGGAGTAGGTGATGACCTACCAGGGAGGATGGCCCTAGGGATGGCCATGGGATGGCCTTGGGATGCCGTTTATGGGAGAATGCAGGGGAGGAACTTCTCTATCTGGGCTTGGCATCTCGGCAGTATCTCAACTGGACAGGGGGTGTCGTTTGAATTTCTGCACTGTGGAACCACCTATCGGATCCTATCGGTCCATGGTTTCAGGTTCTCCGAATTCTCCGTGGCTTTCGGTGACAACCCCAGCACTAGCAGCCCAGGCCTCTGCAACAAGACCCTGAAGCTGAAGCACTTGCAGCAACTGAACGGCGACTCGCCATTCAGACTGTTGAGCACCTCAAGCGAAGCACCGCACGTGAACTGAACACCAGAAACAAATGCGCTCGCGGCGCGAGCCGCCAGTTCTGATGGTTTGAAAGTTGGCGGTGATTAAATGGGGGTTTCTTAAAATAAGGTTAATTGCCCAAAGAATGGTTGGTTTATTACAATGTCGAATGATTATTGATTATGGATGATTTGGGGGTATTTCAAGAAAACACAAACTGCTGTATTGTCAAAACTGACGATCGACCTCTGGATGACTGAAAATGCGCATGATGATCAATCCCGGTCCATAATAAGGGGTTTCGCGGTGGTCAATGTGACACCAGCAAGTAATGACTGATGATGATTTGTGTTCACGAGAATCATTTTACTGACATAGGAATGTGTCTTTTTTCTAAAGGTACGAGAACTGAGCCATGGTGGCTGAGGAGTGGGGTCACACACAGTGCCATCCCCGGGCTGTATCAGCTTTTCGTAATTTGATACCTGAAAAAATCGTCGCTAGTTTAGGAATGTTTATGCTAAAACTGGACTTAATGAGTCTTGCTAGTTTAGGAATGTTTATGGTACAACTGGGAGACTTAATGAGTCTTACATGTTTGAAACCAATAAGTGACCCGGTCAAGGCTTGTGATTCATTGAGTTTGAAACATTGCCTACAAGAGGTAGCCGGCTCGTCTGCCATTGATTATGCTGGTCCGCCGTATTTTCTCCCCTTTGATATTATCATGACAAAGCAGGTATATCTACCATGCTAAGCACATGTTCTGGGTACCACTACCCGATAATGATTATTTGAGGGAAACCACAGGAAACCACCATCCTTTTGGAGGCAACAAAAGAGAATATGACCGCCGATCACTGTACAGTGAATCAACCAACGGCAACAGTACGTAATGCATCTTGTGAACCAAGGATCAATCCGTACTAACTCATGTGTATACTATACTGTACCAGTATGTGCAGTGAATGTTGGTTTATTACTATAGATATTGTAGATAATTTGTTTTGGGATACCCCTATTTTTAAGAAACCACCGCTGCTTGGTGGATATACCCCCTATGAACAATATTAGTCAAGCAAGCAACCATTTGGTATTCCCAGGAAAGATACAAAATTCTTGAAAAACTACCAAACAAACACTTGATTCACAATGTACTACCTACCGCTGAACCACATGACTGTTGCTCACCAGCCCAGGTCAAAACACTGATCGCTGCATTGAAGCTGATGACGTCGGGCCGGAGGCGCTGGTCCTTTCAAATGCCATTTGCTGAAAAACGTTGAACGTTTTGTTCATGGTATTTTGATTGATAGTTGGTTGTGGTTGGTTCATCATGGTGATTGATTCTGGTAAACGATGATTGTTGATTACTGGTTGATGAATGATTGATGGTTGCTAGTCCTTTACATTGGATCACAGTCGCTAAGAAAAGGTGAATCATGCTGCTGAATTAATCGCCACACGAAAGGCGGAGGAAGTGTGGGAAAATGCTGAGACACACTCACTCTATGGAGAATCAACGTTTGGGAATTGATCTCACCAGCGACTCCTACAGATCGAAATGCACAAGTATAAAGCAAGCACTGATCACCACTATTCACCATTACTGAGTAGACTATTAAGCCCTCTCAACGACCATATGGAGCACTATGAAGCACTATTTAGGAAGCTCTACCGAAAAAAAATGTCGCGCATCTCATGCCCTACCAGTCCTGCAGACCATTCAGGAGCTCTAAACTCAGCTTCCATGCGGTCGCGCTCGACAATGAACTCATGCCTTGAGTCAACACTCGTCATGAGGAGGTCGAAACCTGAACACCGTTCATGAGGGAAATCATTCATGTCCTGAAGAGCAACTTACTGATAGAAAGTCATCCATTATCGTGAGTTACTCTGGGAATAACTTACTGGGGAAAAACACTATGAATTGACGATTTACTATCATTCAATAGTGACTTCCCCAAAGCTCTATATGTTTGGGAACCCCCCATGAAAAACCAGCGACTATCATGACTTGAGTTTTGCTTGCGGATGGTTGCTGAATGTTGCTGATATCCTGAGTTGTAGCGAAACAGGCTTGATTTTTATTACTTGAAATCCTGCACCACCCGAAGATCTATCATGAAGTTCCCACTTGGGGATCCAGACCGGTACTGATAAGGCTGGATGGCAGACCTTCTCGGCCTTCAAGCTTTTTTCTGCATGCACCAAACTGATTGGTCAGTTTCCTCCACAGCAACGACAGCTCCTGGTGATCGGTACCAAGCCACTGGAATTGCAGGCGGCCACGGGAGCCATGCGACCGTCGGCCTTGCACTCCGACAGCTGCTGTTGGGCATGTTGCCATTGCGAGGATTTGTCGAAGGAGCTGATGGAGCAGCAGTAACTGATGCTGTCCTGATGAGCAGCTGGGTTTGTTGGTTGTGGTAGGTGGTTAATCAACAGCAGCTTGGTAGTGCTAAGGCTTGTGATATTTGATTGTGGCTTATTAACCAATAGCCAATAAATGGGCAATAACCATAGCCATTTATCAGGGCGTTGAATACTGTACTCTTGTGGGGGCAGGTTCGGCGGAAGAAGCTGGAGGTTCATAAACTGGTGAGTACAGGTTGATCCAGCAAGTCACAAGTCATTGAACTGGTAGTGAGACCTCACTCTAAGTGGATCTAAGTGGCGTAGGTAGCTTTACCAACTCATCACTAGGGGGCCCCGGTCCCTTGCACGACCTACGCGCTCCCAGCTCAGCAGGCAGTCCTGCTGCCAAGCGTTTTGGAGTTGAAGCGAAGTTCTCTGCCATAAACTGCTCCCCTTGGCACAAGCCTTGGCGAATCGGTGGATGGTTGGTTCGCTCACCGTTCGAACAACCCGGTATTTGTAACCACAACCCACAAGCCCAACACCACGACCAGCGAATATCACCATAAGCCAGTCATGATCAAGCACGCATAGATGATACCAACACATATCAACCGATGCAACGCAGTGGCGCAGTGGACAAAACCTGTGCCATCAGTTCCCTGGAGGTCCAAAACCATGAGCTCCTCTAGCACCGGAGATGCCCTGGGTGATCACTGGAGGCGACGTGAGTTCACCAGCCCACGTCCTTCCCAGGTTGAGCACCCAGCAAACAGCTTGGAGATCCAATGATTTTCCAAGGATGGTCACCCCTTACTTTCTCCCAGATCTGGTGGCTTTGATTGCCTCAGCCATCTTCTTGCTTCAAGGTGGTATCCAGAGTTTTCCCGGATATTCCGGTGGGTGGCTTGACATTAAATGGTTGAGCCATCCCAGAAGGATTGATGACCAACCTGCCAAACACCTGCTGCAACAAAGCAACTATCAACTAAGATGTGTTGTCTCCAAAAGTTGCTGGTTATTAGCCATGCAACAACCAACTGATCAAACCAAGCAAGCAAACTGACCTACCAAAGCAACCAAACCAACGAACCAACCAACTAACCAAATGAACCAAGCAAATTAATCAACCAAACGAACCAACCAAATGAACCAACCAAGCAACCAAGCCAAACTGCCGCATGATCCCTCCAGCCATGGCGCATTGAGCACTGAGTTGCTGGAGATCACATCACATCTCAGCCGCGAGGCTGACATCTCCTGGCAACAGGGGGCCGAGCATAATCTGAACAGAATCTACATGCTGAACACGTATTACAACCTAAGGTGAATGGAAACAACTTTATTCATTCAAGGTGTTTCACCTTATTCAAGGTTCCATTCTATAAAGTTTTCACCATGAATGGACCCGTCATACTTACACACCTTGAAGGAAGAGGTAAAGGTTTCTATGAAATTGAATGGCCCATTGTATGGAACCTTCAGCTACTGTACTTTTTGCTCCTTCAAGGCTTGTAAATATACCACAAACGATCTGAATGGCAACTATCCCATCTAATTCGAGGTCCCTGCATGTAAATACTTGGCCATACTGCCAGTGATGAAGACCCTGCCCAGCAAATATTCATCCGACCGGAAGCTGGGCATTGTTACTGATACCCACTCCCTCGAATGCTTGTCATTAAGTCTGTAAGCTTGATGGTGCATCCCAAAGAGAATGTTGTAAGGCTGGTTGTGCCGAAGTAGCTTCTCTTATGACCGTGGTTGCAACTCACCTAGAGCCAGGATATCACCTGCGACGGTGAATCGCCAATCTATATACATTCCACAACCTGCCTGCTATCCAAGCCAGGAATAGCCCACAAGAAATCAGGTGCAAAATTTCCTATTCAATAAGCAACATGAGCCTTCTTGAAAAAAGGTCTAGTACCGACAAGAAGAACATCCGAGAAGAACAAAGAAAGATCTGTACCCCTGCTTGTGTGGATGTTTGATCTGGGGTCCACTGTGCACCCGGCATACTTCCAAACCCTCCCTGAATGGTGCACCCAGCCACCTGATTCCCTGGTTTGCTGCTGGTCCTGAAAGAATTGCTCTGCCTGCAGCGCTGTGGGGTGTTCAGCGCAACTGGAGATTTATTGGTGGTTGGATATATAGTTGATGGCACCCTCCATGTGATAGTTTGATGCTCTCTCTATGTATATATATATATATATATTTAAAAAAAAAAAATATATATATATACATATACTGTATATAAATACAATTATATACAAATTTGTGTTCATATATGCATGTGTATCCTGTCGTATGTGACCCGTCGAACAGCATGGGATACACAAGTGCAAACATCCACACATACATATATATTGAATATAAATAGAAATATATACATATATGTATAATATATATATATATAGATATATAAGTACAAGTAACTGGGACAACTATTGTAGAAAATGACTCAGTGCAAATCGCACTGGATATACAAAACTAGAACAGTTTTACATGCGTGTCAACAGCTTTGCACGTCTAACCCCACCCAACTACCCAACTCGCCTGCCGCCACGCATGCGTGTGCGCATTCAGCACGGCGTTGAGCGCCACAAGGTCAGGCGCACACTCGCAGCTCCTAAGCCTTGGCTCTGTGGGAATCAGAACTGGCCATCATTTGGTGATGGGTCAATAGTGAGCAACCAATAATTGGGGATGATAATCAACAATAGTAGGGAAAACAATGGTTAACAATAGGGGAACCATGGTAGTTGTTGACAGGGGTATCATTAACAGGGCAACATTAACATGAACAGGGTAACATTTAAGACTTCCCATGGCAGCGCCTCTGGTATGGGTATCATTAACAGGGGTAGCTGTTGAGAACTTACCATGGGTAGCTGTTAATCATTACCTTAGTAACAATCAAAATGATTGATCAAGGTTCATAATGAATATGAATCCAGTGTCATCGTAATAGTTATCCAACTTTTGATCAATGTTTCGGAACTTAAGTCACCATCAGTTACTTAAGTAAGTTTTGATATCATGAAAACATATGATTTGTTAGCAATCTATATCCTTCTGTGAAACCATATCTTAGATGTAGCAACCAATGTTGGGGAACACCAATGTTATGACCTGATCACAAGTGTGTTTCAAGATAGTGGTACCCCTGATTAACGATTACTAATTACTTATGATCAATCATGATTGATTATGATTCGTGGTTCTCGTGGCCAAGGTTATTAACATAGTAACAAGCCAAATTAATAATGTTATGATCATTACCCATGTAACCACTGGGTCAACCAAAGCTAAATTGGGTGATTAGTGGTAATGGTGATTTGAATATTGGACTGCATTGCAATCGAACCAAGTAATCAGTAATGGTGCTATGATATCAATGATTAACAGGAATGAAGTAATGATAGTCATTCAACATTAACGACTATATCCATGATTAAACAATGATCAATAGCCAACAATTATACTTAATGGTTAACACTTCAGAATAACTAACAATTAACTTCTGAAACACACCATTTGATCAAATAATAACACCACATGGTTGAATCATAGTGGATTAATGCTTGTTCAATAACGGCTAGTGGTCAATGGCTAATATGGCTGGTTTATGAATAGTTGAGTAATACCGCTAGTTTAATAGTAGTTGATGAGTAAGGCCCATGATTTATTGATGGTTGATAATGGTTAACCTTGGCTAATAAATGGTTGAAGTGGCCATGGCGGATCGCCATGTTTGATGATGGCAAAATAAACACTTGTTTTCTGGCTTATCTATTGAACATGCTGATGCTTACCTGGGTACTCAGAGGCAGTATCCACCAGCAATGAAGTGGATAAAACAGCAGAAATTGGTAAACCAGCTAGCAACATATCCATTGATCATCACCCATCATCACCCATCATCAACCATCGGTAAATCATGCCACCCATCAACTACGAATCACTTTCCACTTCTAAATCTTAACCAAGTACCGTACATACCAAAATTATCCAAACTTACTGTCAGCTATAGTCCACGGTTAAACATCATTATCTAAGATACTGAATCATATATCATAGATACACCAACTCTGTCTATATATCTGAATCTGTAGCTCTATGATGCCTACGATCATTAGTCATTACCCGTCCATCAATCATCAACCAATCATCAGTTCTAAAACAAATATAATCTGAGCCCCGGATTATTAAAACCCTACAAAATAATATTAA
>VSDK01012264.1:0-15992 GCA_009767595.1 Symbiodinium kawagutii
TTGGGTTCTCCGCAACAAACATGTGTCCATCACTGCCAGGCTCTATTTTTTTCAGCCGATCGTGAGCTCAGTTGCTTGTTTCGGCGCTGGTTACAGAACAGTGCACTCACAAGATCTGCAGACGTTAAATGTGGAATTTCGTAAGTTGATACGTTCCATTGTTGGCCCTCCTGGTAACATATGTTGGGATCGGCCGTGGCATCAAGTTCTACATGCTTGGAATGAACGAGCACAAAATTTTGCAACTTTGGCAAATGTCTGCGACTGGGCGACTTTGAGACTCCGTCAATATTGGACGCTGGGTGGCTATGTGGCGCGTTTGGATCCACGGCGCTGGGCGCAACGGATTCTGAATTGGCAACCTCGTGGTTGCAAGAAATCTGGACGACCATATTTTACTTGGGAAAATAAATTTGAAGAATTTTGTCGCTTCAACAGCCTTGGTGATTGGAAGCAACTGGCGCTTGATGCAACTTGGTGGCGCAACTTGGTGGATGATTTTGTGGAGTACTGCTTGCGAAAATGCTGATTCCATGTCTCATATTGCTAGCGTTTTCGTTTCACCCAGCCTGCGCCCTAAACGGGCTGCCTGGGCCCCCCAGACATGCAGGTGCAAAGTAAAAGTCAAAAAGTTGGAAGATTGGACAAGGCAGTTAGCCAAACGACAATTTCATTGACAAGGCTTGCCGCAGAATGTTTTGATATGGCACCTGATGAGCAACTGGACTTGAAATTTTTCCCAACGGCCTATGAGAAGAGCAAGTCGTCCTTTGCAGAGATGGGATGCAAAATTGGATCCCTTTGCCAAGGAATATTTCCCTCAACATGGCACTTGGATTCGTGCTGCGCAATGTCTTCTGTGGCCCAGTCTAGCTCCGAATTTTGTGGACTTTTACGTCGACAGCTAGCTGTTGGCGTTTTGGCCCGTGTCTTTTTAGGATCGTAGTTTCAAACTCGAGTGGGCGCAAAGCAAGCAAAAAGCCCCGCTTGCCATTTTTCAACTACACCGTTTGCATTCATTCCCTGCCATTTATGTGCAATATGATTTTTGTCGTGCACCAGCGTGGCGGGAATTTTCATGCACGGGCGAGGACCTGCAACACGGAAGGTTGACCTTGCTCTTTGCCAATTTTTCTCCGTTCAAATAGCCACCTAGCTGCTGACATGTGCTTGGGCCGTGATGCAGTTTTTTTTCAAAAAATAAGATATTTCTGTGGAAGCCAAGGCGCATACATTTCCGTAGCCATTGTGGCTCAAGGTATCAAATCCGTTTTGGATAAAATTGATCAAGTTTGTCCTCGAGGCACATCGAGGGTTCTTCCCCTGGGTGTAAAATCAAGGTTTCGACGTTCCACGTTGTTGCATCTGCGCCATCTTGGGATATCTTGGGCACATTTGGAAGACGTATCTGAGATCCGCTGCACTTTGTTCTTCGAACAGCCGGGAATCAACCAAGCATCTTCGACTTCAGTGCCTGCCCCTGTTTCACCTGAGGATTTGATGACAGAGATGGACGACCCCGATGTCATTTCCACTGGCACAACACGCCAAGTCCACGGCATGGACCCTCAGTCCACGGCATTGGTGGCAGGAGGGACTGACTAGAATCCGCTGACGACAACATTGTAGCCGGAAACGGGTTCCCGCAAGGACCCACCGTTCTTCTGCTTGGATGAGGAAATTTACAGGCACAGTTGTACAGGCACCGTGGCCAACTCAACCTCGTCAGGCCCCTGGTTGGACCCACATGTCCTTGCCAAGGCAGTCTTGGAGTAGACGCGCGTCCGCACTCCGACAGCCAAGAGCCAAGTTGCTTGTGAGTTTCAATGAGGCGCATTGAAGGGTTGCGCGCCAGCATTCCGCATGATGAGACGGTTGCTATCAGCTAGAAAGGCCTCCCGCAAGAGGAGAAGTTGTGCCTGATTCCATCAAGATGCCGCCATGTTGTGACAGTCTAAATCGGGGACTGTGACATTGACAACGAGTAACCAGACTTAAGGACAGAGTTTGCAAAGGCTACGGAGTTGAATTTTGGGGGCCAGGCCAGGCAGGCTAGCCTGCAAAGCCTTCGCTCTTCCAGACGGAGTCTCTGGCATATTACCTTGAAGGGAGGGGTGGATGGACTTACATGGTTTTTCTCCTGACCCCAAGCATACGCCTCACCCCATCACAGCGGGATTTCCAGCCTACGGACTGCAGAGCTCAAACTGGGACGCGTTGTCTTGACATCATTGGAGGATCGACCTGTGCAATCTACAGGTGTGGTTGTGCACCTATTTTAGAAAGGTTTGAAAAAAGATTCGCACCCCGCAGTGCTAAAAAATGCAGAACCTGGATGGAACTCAAGCTTTGGAAAGGACTCGCTTTAAAATGACTTTGGAAATCGACCAAACCCCATACCTCTCTCAACATGGTCTGCTATAAAATGACCTTTGTAAATCGACAAAACCTCATACCTCTGTCAACATGGTCTGCTATAAAATGACTTTGGGAAATATGAAGGACCTTTGCCGTATGAAAGCTGAGGTTGCTATAAAATAACGTCTGCAAATCGAGAAAGGTTTCTGGGGGAACCAGCGTTGAACCTCTACAAAATGAGGCTGGGCACACCCCTCATTCTACACCTTTCTTCATCTTTTCCAAATCTACAATTAGTGTCGGTGAGTGTTATTTGGTGGAAATTACTGCAAATCACTGTCGAATAGCGTCATTTAGTGTCAACTCGTGTGAATTAATGCAAACTAGTGTTAATCAGTGCCAATTACTGTCAATAAGTGTCAGCTGGGGTCCAGCAATGTCATTTAGTGTCAATGTCAATGAATGTCATTTGGCGGCCGTTGGTGTCAATGAGTATCATTTAGTGCAATTTAGTGTCAACCAATGTCAATTAGTGTCAATTGGGGTCAATTAATGTCATCTAGTGTCAGTTGGGGTCAATAAATGCCATTTAGTGTCAATGATTGTCATTTGGCAGTCATTGGTGTCAATACGTGTCAATTAGCATCAGCTGGGGTCAATTAGTTCCATTTACAGTCGTTTAGTGTCAAGTAGTATCAATTGGGATCAATATGGATCAATTGGCGTCGTTTAGTGTCAATTAGTGTCAGTTGGGGTCAATTAGTGACATTTAGCGTCAGGTAGTGGCAATTATTGTTGATTGGTGCAATTTACTGTCAAGTAGCGTCAATTGGGGTCAATTAGTGTCATCCAGCGATAGTGAATGTTAACTTGTGCTAATTGATGAAACAGCCTCTCACTTACTACATAATGCATTTCGGGCCCAACTATTCCACGAAGTTCCAACACCTCTCATTCAAACATGGTATGTAATATTTGTGTCCGTTCATTGCTCTGCTAATCACAGCGTCATCATCAATACACTTTGCTCTAAAACCGGGGTCCATTCCAAAGTGAGACCAAAATCTCACAAAAAAAATGTCTGCTATAAAATGAGAGTAGATTTCATGATGCATTTGCAAGCTCGCAGAATACCCTCGCTATAAAATGACTTTGGAGTTTTGATATGAGAATACATCAATCAAATACTGCTTGCTATAAAGTGACTTTTGGCTTTACCAGAAGTAGTGGATGTTGAGGTTTTAGTCTAAAATGAGAGCACAACCCCATGTTTGTGGTTTAAAAACCTCCAAAAAAAATTTTAGACAGCGCACGTGGTCACCCATTTCAGACAGGAAATCCAAACCAGGATATTGGAGGCACATCCATAGGGAAATGGTATTCCGTTCGGACTCGTGTGGAAGTCAAGTCGAGCAAGTTTGTTCGGATGCCTATCAGAACATGGATGGAAATGGTATTCGGAGAGGAGGCGATTCGGACGGGCGAAAGAAAAAAAAATGAAATATGAAATTGCGCCACCATGGTATTGACATTGGTGCGGACAAACATGGACAAACGATGTACAATTGTACAAATGTTCGTTGTGCTGATGTTTGTTTGTTGATGTTTGTTCTATGCCGACTTGCCAAAGTTTCGCGGCTGATCGAGCGAAGGCTCCGCCAAGGCGTCGCCAATGAGAACAGCGGCCCATTGAGAAGCAGTCTGTGTGCTGATCCACGTTTGGCCGCGCGCCCGAGGTGTGGAAGCAAGCACTTGGCCGCCAATCTGTCCAGGCGTTGAACACGTGTTGGCACATTGAGCTGCGTTCACTTGGTGTGACGTGGGAATGCCGTCATATGACGTGCCACAGGTTTGTGACCCAATGGTTTTGCAATGATGAATGCCCCATCAATCAGTACGTCGTCTTGGCGTTTCATGTCGCAACTGATTGGAAAAAATTGTCCTGCCGCCTCCTGGCACAAATCAACGGCAGCAACTCGTGCATATTTGGAACGAAGGAAAGGTGGTTGTGTTTGTGCAACGCGTGGGTTTGGAAATGTGGGCCACCAACTTGCACAACTACTTTTAGGAAATGTGCCTCCCATGTTAAATTTGTGTTTCCAAATCGTTGGGTACGACGTGTACTGGAAATGTGGTACCAGGAAACGTGGCACCAGATATATTTCCAACTTGAATCAACCTGGAGTTATAGATGCATTGGACTGGGCATTGGTCTTGGCAGGCACGAATTTGCGATGTTCTTTTATCGAATCAAAGGGGCGTGTGATGACGTGTTTTCTGGTGTTGTTTTTTCCTCAATGCAATGTCTCACTCCATGGACCGAACGGGGTGCGTGCCACAGTCAAAAAGTAAACCCTCTTTGAATTAGGACAGAGGGGTCGTGGTCACTCATTGCAAAACGAGCATCACAAAATGGATGGGTACACAAAATGCGTGCTCTAAATTCTAAAGATTCTTGTGTCAGTGACCCTGAACGGATAGGGCTCTATGACAGGCCTCACCCATTTTTTGAGACCTATCTTTTGTGCACATACCTGTTGCAATCACGTGCACAAAGTGGCAGCTGGTGCAATTTCCTTTCTTTAGTAGAAAACTCGCAGCGGATAAAAACTATAGGAGTTGTTTCAAAACCAGAACCCAAGTTCTTAAATCCAATGGATGCAGTTTGCCCATGTGCAAGCCCGCAATACCCCCTAGCACGAACCCGCCGGAAGCGCAAACGTCGCATCTCCAGGATGCTGTCCGGACTGGGGACCTTCTCAGTGTGCCAATGGCTGAACGCTGTAGCATCATGAACCGTCCGAATCATATCGTTCCGCAGAGCAACGCATCACCGCTGCGTTTCATTTTGGTTCAAATGTTTCGCATGGTTGGTTGTGATTTTTAGATGGTCCACGATGGTCCAACGCCTGCGAGAAAGTTGAACATTCTGACATTTTTCTGATGGAATGTTTTCCAAAGTCACAAGCTGGATCCATGGGGTGAAAGTGCGGACCACAGCTCCAAAGATCAGACCCCTCGGCAATGGCGAACGGGGCGAACTCAAAAACGATGGATTCAGCAAAAGATTCAGCGTTGAAATTGCCTGCCAAGGGTCCGGAAGTTGGGAGAGTCCATGATTTGGCACTGCCCACAATCTCCAACCAAGATACTAGGGATAACTTAGGCAGCTACGAAATCATAACTGAAAATTGGCATTGCGCATTTCTTCGCAAGCGGAATTTGCGTAACACGTTGTGATACGTTCGTTACACTCCTGATCCCTCACTGAACGCCCATACCCTCACCGAAGGTACCCCAGTCTTTAAAAATGCAAAATCAAGGCCTCTCCAACACGCAAAACCCGGCGTCCCGCAGCAGTCCACTGAAAAATATATACATTGTCTTATAATCAATTCGGCTACCTCCCAGTGCATCAAAATTGAAAATTGACAACATTTGACGACATTTGACGACCTCTGTCTGGTCACTGCCTTTTCACTTTCTCAAATTTACGGCCCCAAGCAGCAGTACAGAATGCAATCGCAGCGTGTTTCAAGGGGTAAGAACATGATTTCGGAAGCCAGGGAGCAGCGCTGCTACACAGCTGGGCGATCCTGGGTAGTTTCCAATGATCTTGGCTGCCATTGACACCGTTGGAATTGGTGCTGCAGATTTCCTTGCCTGGTGGTGCTCTCAACAAAGAAATCATTGCGAATCCGAGACCGAAACACAGATTGAAAAAGAACATTGTGACAACGTTTTTCGAGACGGAGAACTATTATTAAATCATGTCCATGTTTGATCCTTGCCGTTGATGATGTGTTCGTCTGTAAAACCATCTGGGGCAAACCTTTGAAAATCATTTTCACTTGTGCATCTTTCGCCAGCTTTAGTGTGACACAAGATTGAACACTCGGTCAATTTGAAAGGTGTCCGTCCATCCATGGGGGAATGAAATGGAATAAGACGATTGCTTGTTTTTCTTAACGCTCTATACTCCACGCAATGTGACCACATCAATGGGAGTCGCACGTTTGCAATTAAACGGGGAATCAAACATTGGGATGTCATCGCCTCTAGTTTGTACTGTCGACCGGGCCTTTGCATGGGTTTTTGCTGGACATGGCATTTGGGTTTGCCTTGTTCCCACTTCTGCAAAGACCTGACTGACGCCTTCGATTTGGACATGATGTTTTTCCATGTTTCTCATCGTTTACAAAATCGTGGCAGGAAGAAGTGGTAGCGCTGGAGGTTCAATCATGTCGCCCAGAGCCTGAAACTGTTTGTGTGACCACGCGCACAATCTTGCTCCACACACGCCGCAAATCAAATGTTGGGAGGTGCTGGGATAGCCAATGCCGTGCCAAATGCTTGGGTAAAGCAGGGGAGGAGAGATTGGAACGTGATGAAGCATTAGTAGGCCCGAGTTTTGCCTTGCAATTCGTTTCGTTGTGGATGAATATAATCGTTAAAGACTCCCTCAGAGACACCATGTTGCACTGAAACTCGATGTTTTTGATGTTGAAATCTCATGCAAAGGCGGTGCCAAGTCCCATCCCTCCAACGGAGCCAAATGTGTGTTGGCCAAATCTCCCTGTCTTTGGTGCTGGTGATTGTTGGTTAATGGCTGGTTAACGGTCGGTTAATGATTGGTTAACGGTTGGTGAAGGGTTGTTGATGGTAATGATGGGTTGCATAGCTTATATAAATCTGAAGATGCCACCTCCGTTTGCATGTACTTTTTGGCTCTCAGGCTGCATTCGGCACTGCTTTGCAGTCTGGCCACAAGGTCCGAGACACGCTCGTCATGGCTGGCATTACGTGAAAGGAACAAACTGCACAATGATTCAACTGGTTGGTGGTTTCAAGCCCTATCAAAAAACATCAGTCAATCAACCATCTGTTCAAATCAGGCAAAATCAAAGTTGTTCAAAACCACCAAGCAGTTCAATACGATGGGACATCCGTTCGTTAGTCACACGCTTCGCACCTGCGAAAGAGTCCGCTTGGCATCACGTTCCATGTTCCGAATCAATCTTGCAAAACCGTGCCTCCAGAATCTCTGCACCAACAACAACGCTACCGTCTTCATTTAGCACCTGAGTTTCACAAAGGCCACGGCCTTCCCGTTTGCTGATGTTTGAACAATCTTGCACGAGAACATGAACATGCAGCATGCATATCTTTCTCATCGCAGACTGCAACAAAAACAGTTGCACTAAAAAAAACATAGCCATAGCCACATCGATCTCGTTAAATGCTGTAGAAACCGAAGCTTGCCGAACCGGAGCTTTTGACAACAGTGGTAAGGGCATGTGCCAAAAAAGTGGTACCCCTAAAACCAATGGTTTCCTGGTAAAACGATCGTTGTTTGGTGGGGCCCATTGGTTACCCTATGGAGTGGCACATACCCATATGATCTCCTCGTAGCCAAGATGCATCTCTCAAAAGGCACAGGTCATGCCTGGTCAACTTCAGTCAACCCACACTGGGATTTGGCAACCGACTACCGGAGAGCCTTCATCACCTTATAGTTCACTATTACTATTTTGATTTATTGAACATGATGAACCACTATACAGTCAAGAGGTGAAGTCACGTCAACTTTCTGGGATCACCAGAGTTCCCCTGCGCTGAATAAAATGTTACGAAACCAAAGAGAAAAAGATCAACAAAGAAGCACTAACAAGAGAAAACAGCAACGAAGCGACAAACTCCAAGCAAACTGCAAGATCAACCTAGAAGACACTACTAATCGCCCACGTAGGTTGGTTTAACATGTAGATTCGAAACTGCTGCTCTTTGCTTGCAGGCTGCAGCGCTTCACTTTTGCATCGAAGAGCTTGTTTGGGTGGCAAAACGCAGCAGGGTTAGCTCAAGCAGCTGTTATCCAGCTCAAACCGACCCAAGCTGCTACGAAAGCTCAGAATAAAAGAAGCTTTCCCTGCGCAGGTGGAAAGCATACTGCAACTAAGCAGTTGAAAGAAATTGTGGTGGGTGTGGATGGGTTTTCAGTTGAAACCTGAATCCAACACTGCGGTTCAAGGCACCAGTCTCTTCTCACCATGTTACTCGCCACAAGGTGTGCCACACAACATGTAGATTCGAAACTGCTGCTCTTTGCTTGCAGGCTGCAGCGCTTCACTTTTGCATCGAAGAGCTTGTTTGGGTGGCAAAACGCAGCAGGGTTAGCTCAAGCAGCTGTTATCCAGCTCAAACCATCCCAGGCAGCTGCTTCCCCGCTTCAGCCTGGATAGCAAAGAGTAGCAGAGAAGGCCAGAATGTCATCGACCGCAGTGCCAATCGCATACTCGAGATCGTTTGCAACACGTAGAATGATGCCAAAGAAAGACTCAAGCTCAAAGTTCACTGGGGTCCAATTCATAGATGTGGCAAAGTCAAAGTTGCGTCGAGACACGCCATCTGAAACGTTGCACTCTGAAGGGACATAGTGCCAGTGTGGGAAGACACCGAGTCGGGCAACCAAGGCCCAAGTGAATGCAAGGAGTCGATTAATAGTAGCATCACGGCCATATCCACGAAGAAGTGCAAACTTTCCAGGTTGATTATCAACAAAAGAAATCCAAAAGGATGGCAACACTCGATGGAAAAGGACCACAGTGAGAACTTGTGCAACAATTTCTAAAAAGTAAATGAAAGCTCGACGGCTGCAGTAAACTCGCAAAACTTCAGGGGGAACTTCACCAATGCAAAAATAAGTGGTGCCGGCAGCACGGCAAACAATGCCCCAACCATTTTCCATGAACTGAGTCCTGGACTTGGTCCACTTGGTTGGAATGTCAGGGGCATGCGGCTTCCACTTGGTGCCGTTCAAGGTGAAGTACGCATCAGCATAGGTGATGGACACGTGTTGGTTCTGCTTGAATGGAATGAAATGAGGTTTCCCTGAAGTCAACAGAGCTATGATGCAGGTAAGTGCACATCGCAAAGCATCTGTGAGTTGCCAATTCTTGAAGTGCTCGCCAAGTCCTGCGGCTCTAGCATAAAGCGGGCTCAACGCTGCACGACCACACTGCCCAAACAAGGTTGAGTTCAAAAAGTTAACCTTGCCCGCAATCTTCTGTGCCAACGCAGCCCGTAACTCATCGTTGGCCAAAACTTTTTGAAGTGTGTGGACCACCTTGGTGACTCGCTCAGGGCAAGGTTCCAAATGAATGCCATCATCGGTCACATCGATGATGACTCCCAAAAGCTTCTGACGAGTGGAAGGTGGCTGTGCTTTGAGCGGCTTCGTTTCAATGCCCAAAGAGCCAAACATGGAAGAAAAACCAGTGAAGCCGGAAGTAGCTGTGCACAAAGGTTCGAACCCAGCATAATCATCAACGTAATGGAAGACCGGCAACATGAGAAGTTTTCGAGCTAAGAATTGGACGGAGTCAGCGTACCTGTTAAAGGACCACACGCTGGCAGTTGAACCGAATGACATAGCATTGTGGCGCCACAAGGTTGGACCTTGGGGCAGAATCAGAACTACATAGCACAGTTGGGGATCTCGAATGGGTAACTGTCTGTATGCAGAATCCAGATCATGTCCCCAAGCACAAGGAGATTGAGTGTGATCTCGTAGCCAACGGATGCAATGCACAAAGGTCGAAATGCCATGATGTGTAGGTACGTCACAAGCAGAAATCGTTGCATTGTGGTAGCTAGCACTCCAGTCTTCAATTCGGCGGATCTTGTCGGGCTGTTCCACCGAAAATGACATTGCAGCCGTGACGGTTGAATCAGGCAGAGGTTGAACAGGGTGATTCGCAACTTCTGCATGTGCAAGGTTCCAATTGGGAGGAAATGCAAACGGACCAGTCAACCTACCTTTCTCCTTCTCTGCAATGAGTTCTTTGAGCATTTCACCCCAATGGTCATCAGGCCTTGGGGAAGTCAGTCGAGCACGAACATGCTGCAAGTTGAGCTCCGCGAACTTGGTCATGGAAATGGGGTTGGCGTATTTACCATCAAGGCGCGGCAACCATCCAGGACCCTTCTTCATGGGCCCAACGACTTGAAATCCCAAGGTCATGTCATCACGAAGGTTGGCAAGATCAGGATAACCACAATGTTGGAGTAAGTGCAGAAAAACTGGTACTTGCACAAGTCCGGCCTTGCTAGACCGGTACACCGCCTGCACATGTGGCGAGGTAGAAGCGATCCAATCATCTGTGTGTTCTTGCCAATCCTGAACCAGGTGGGAAACTTCAGACACCACTTCATGGCGAAGACGGTCAATGTCACCCAAGCGCAGGCAAAGTTTGTGCAAGGCCTGCAATGCACCAAGTTCAACTTGAGGGGCGACAAACAGCGGGTGAACCGCCGAGAAGGATGCCTCCCAGTGATCCATGGCCAATGCCCACATGTGATGGATGATTGCGGATGCAATGGGTTTCTCCGAGTCACGCAGCTGAATGGCCGGAGTGCTTTCAGACCAACCGGAAAGTAGGGGCTGCACCAACTTCTTCTCGAGGTCCGGCGCCGACTCAGCTAAAAGAGCCAGAGTTCCAATTGTGTGCACCCCCCTTTCTTTGAGATACCGTCGGATCTCAGGCCCCGCCGCAGCCTCCGTGGCGACATCATCGAGAGTTTTGAGCGTCAACATGGTTGGGTACTACTAAGGACCCAAACTGAGGATGAACAAAGAAATGGAAATGCAAACCTGAAAAACAAGCAAGTTCGACCGCAAAGTGCACTGATTCAACCCTGGAGAAGTTAATGGCTAAGCAGCGGGGCGCAAGAGATGGGGAACAATGAGATGGCTCAACATGAGAACAAGCAGGCTCGTCTGCAAAGTGCATTGAATCAACCCTGGAGAACTAAATTGGCTAAGCAGCGGGACGTGAGAGAAAGGAAACACGAAGAAACTTCAGCAGTCACTCAAGAAAGAAAAAGGAAAAGATAGCGAAGCAGCGGGACGTGAAGGGATGGGAAACTCGAGGGAAACAGTCATCGATAGCAACCCTTTTTGCATGGGATGTACCTAAGGCGCTCTGGTCGATGCCCACTGATCGACGAATGCTTAAGTGCTAAGGGTCATCACTGCAAGATGACAAAGTTGACGAACCACTGTCGTCATTGGAGGCAACCGAGCCCTCACTGTCACTGGAACCCTCATGTCCGTGACATTTCTTGCATGCCCTAAGTGGGTGAGAAATGGCTGGTACACGCATGAAGCGCGCGAGCCCATAGTTCCAACCACACCGTGTTCGCCAAGCCTCGGGGTTGTTGAGCACCTCATCACAAGCGCCCAAATGCACCACCCGGGATCGGCATCGAACCACCAGCACTTGATCGGTCGCAGGCACTGATTGCTTCAAAGCACTGACATCTGACGACAACTGAGTGACTAACTGTGTCAAAGAATGGTGAGCTGATTGCAAATCCTGGACCATCTTGTTCTGCGGTGGCGGCGGCTGAGCTGCAGCTGATCGAGAAGGTGTTCGTGGTGCCACGGATGTCGAAAACTGAGGTGTGGCAGGTGTCTGTGTTGAAATCGAAGGAGGTTCAAGTCGATCAGCAGAATCGCCTCCCAAAACTCTGGATGGTATGGTGGGTGTGACCATCAACCCTGCATCTTGGGTGTACCGCTCTATTGCGGTGCTGGTCCACCTTCCCAGCAATTGGATTTGCCCCTTTTCCACCCCGGCGGAGGAGAGGAAACTTGCTCCGGCAACTCTTAACGAGTGACCGCCGAATCTTTCGTGGATGTTGCCCTCGTGGTCTGCCCTGGTAGTCTCAACACCAGCGGATTTCAGGGTGCTGCGAATGACTGAAATCACCTCAGCCTTAGAAGGAGCTCGTCCATCATCGTTCGGGCAGAGGGGGCAAGTCAGGGCAGAGAAGAAGTCGGTTCGGAGGGAAAGTCGAACAAGATGTCGTTCGGCTGCATGCCATGGGCATAGAGAAAGCTCCTGGGCCTTGCAAGCACAAGACAATGAACGATACTCCAACGAGCCTTGGGCATTGGTTTTGTGCACTGGGATTGTCAAAGTGACCTGGCTTCCATCGAGGCTCAAAAATTGGGCCTTGGAGGACGACAACTCGATCTCCCTCAACATGAAAAAGGAACCCACTACCATCAGATCACGGAAGTGGCCAGGACAATGCATATTGAATGGCTCGTCCAAAGACCCCAAAGGGATGGTCTCCAAAGCCTGAAAAGGAAAAACATCTTTGAGTGATCCAGGCCCCAATCCACGGGTGATTGATCTAATGGTGTCTTTGATGGCGTGATGCACAACTGGTGCAACGGGCTCCCCCAGTTCACGAAGCTGATGTTGGACAGCTGTCGAAAAATAGATGGCAGCACTTCTATAGCCTCCTGCTTTGAGGCTAGCTCCAATGCAGCGAACTGTCTCAACATGGAGTGGCCATGGGGGGATTTCCCAAGTGGCTGCTAATGCCTTCCAGGTACGTAACCTGGACAACACAGAGGGATTAGTGGTTTTCGCCAAAATGTCGGCATCAAGAGCTTCCAGCGACCTCTTACGGTTGTTGGGGTGTCCTGCCTGGACAGCCAGCATGAAAGAAGCTTTGCCCGCCCACTGGGACAAAGCTGGGAAGTCCGCCCTCTGGGACTGCCTAGACACCACAGGTTTAGGACCTATCTGTTCAAGGACAGCTTCGATCTGTGACTGCGGCACCCCCGCTGCCAGCAGTTCCGATGCCTTCAAAGCAAAGCAATTGCAGGATCGAATGCCGACCTGCAACACTACGGGAGCTAATGTTTCCAGATGTGCGGCTCTAAGGGCCTGCCACACACCGGCTAAGTCTGACTCCATGGTCACTTTGGGCCTGTGAAGACCGGGTGACTTGTCGGAGTGGCTCACAGTGAGATGACATGAATGAAAGGCAGCTGAAGCAAACCAGTAACTAAAGCCTAAAACCAGTGACCCAACCAAAGGCGACGGCAACACACAGCAAGGTCCCCAAAACAACCAACAAGTGACCAAGAAAGGGGGGGAAAGAACCAGTGACCAAACCCAGAAAAGAAGAACAAGTAAAGTGAAAGCTCGTGACTGCTGAAGTCAGCTGAACACTCCAAGGCGCAGGCAAGGTGCAAAGTATCTTTTTGTTTCTGGATGCAAAGGCTCAGTGGCCGAACGTGAAATCAAAAACACTGGACAGATGGACCACCGTCACGAAGCTTAAGGCGATAGTCAGTGGCCTCGATGGGCAGGGCAGCATCTTCCAAAGCCGCGGCAACTGGTACCAGGTCAAGCATCTGCCTGCGGACCCAATTCAGGAATTGTTCCTCGATGTGTCCATCTGTCGCTAGGTCGAGGTTGGCATTCAGGTTTCCCAGCAGTCGGTGAACCTCCAACTGGATGTGGCGTTCTTGGATGGAGAGCCATGCAGTGACTTCGCGGCACCAATCGGTGATCTCTGTGACCGTGACAATGTGTTGACGGTTGAATCCCTGGACGTCCTGTGCAGACACCCTGGAGTCACGGAGATAGTCAGACTGTGAGTCTGCACGCGGCCTGCACGAAGGGCCATGCAAATTCGCCATGAGCAAGAGGTCCAATATGCCGTGAGCTGCTCAAGTTTCTGTGGCCTGGATCGGAAACGCTGAAGCATGTAGTTGTGAAAGTCAATCACGTCAGCTTCGTCTCCAATTTGGATCAAGATGTGGGCCCATTTGATGCTTTCCAAGCCATCCATGAGCGACAAGAGGGATCTGGGCTCCCAGACCGCGTCTTGGGCCTGCACCACCTCGCCGTTTTCGACTTGGAGCACACCCGTCTTCTTGGGTGATTTTGCGAGGGGATTGATTTCCCCACTAGCAGTAAAGGATCTTTGCTGGATAATTTCACCCATGAGCGACAAGAGGGATCTGGGCTCCCAGACCGCGTCTTGGGCCTGCACCACCTCGCCGTTTTCGACTTGGAGCACACCCGTCTTCTTGGGTGATTTTGCGAGGGGATTGATTTCCCCACTAGCAGTAAAGGATCTTTGCTGGATAATTTCACCCAACATGATAGGTGAATAAAGTTTCGATGTGCGATGTTCGTGGAGGGCTCGTGCAATGACTTTTTCTGCACCCAAAAGCTGTTCCACTGGGAAAGTGCGAGCCTTGCCATTGAGCAGCACGTTGTTGTAGCCGCTGATGAGCTTGTTCCACTCTCCTGCAGGGAGAGTAGTTGGCACCTTGTCATCTTTGGAAGTTGCACTGCTCGAGGAAGGAGAAGACAAAGTCCCCGAGGCGGCCGGTGTGAGCACTTGCATGGATTCAGACCATGCTTTCTTGGCCAATGCCCACATGTGATGGATGATTGCGGATGCAATGGGTTTCTCCGAGTCACGCAGCTGAATGGCCGGAGTGCTTTCAGACCAACCGGAAAGTAGGGGCTGCACCAACTTCTTCTCGAGGTCCGGCGCCGACTCAGCTAAAAGAGCCAGAGTTCCAATTGTGTGCACCCCCCTTTCCTTGAGATACCGTCGGATCTCAGGCCCCGCCGCAGCCTCCGTGGCGACATCATCGAGAGTTTTGAGCGTCAACATGGTTGGGTACTACTAAGGACCCAAACTGAGGATGAACAAAGAAATGGAAATGCAAACCTGAAAAACAAGCAAGTTCGACCGCAAAGTGCACTGATTCAACCCTGGAGAAGTTAATGGCTAAGCAGCGGGACGCAAGAGATGGGGAACAATGAGATGGCTCAACATGAGAACAAGCAGGCTCGTCTGCAAAGTGCATTGAATCAACCCTGGAGAAAATTGTGGCTAAGCAGCGGGACGTAAGAGAAAGGAAATACAAAGAAACTACAGCAGTCACTCAAAAAAAAAAAAAGGAGAAAAGGTGAAAGATGGCGGAGCGGCGGGACGTGAAGGGATGGGAAACTCGAGGGAAACAGTCATCGATAGCAACCCTTTTTGCATGGGATGTACCTAAGGCCCTAAGGTGCTCTGGTCGATGCCCACTGATCGACGAATGCTCAAGTGCTAAGGGTCATCACTGCAAGATGACAAAGTTGACGAACCACTGTCGTCATTGGAGGCAACCGAGCCCTCACTGTCACTGGAACCCTCATGTCCGTGACATTTCTTGCATGCCCTAAGTGGGTGAGAAATGGCTGGTACACGCATGAAGCGCGCGAGCCCATAGTTCCAACCACACCGTGTTCGCCAAGCCTCGGGGTTGTTGAGCACCTCATCACAAGCGCCCAAATGCACCACCCGGGATCGGCATCGAACCACCAGCACTTGATCGGTCGCAGGCACTGATTGCTTCAAAGCACTGACATCTGACGACAACTGAGTGACTAACTGTGTCAAAGAATGGTGAGCTGATTGCAAATCCTGGACCATCTTGTTCTGCGGTGGCGGCGGCTGAGCTGCAGCTGATCGAGAAGGTGTTCGTGGTGCCACGGATGTCGAAAACTGAGGTGTGGCAGGTGTCTGTGTTGAAATCGAAGGAGGTTCAAGTCGATCAGCAGAATCGCCTCCCAAAACTCTGGATGGTATGGTGGGTGTGACCATCAACCCTGCATCTTGGGTGTACCGCTCTATTGCGGTGCTGGTCCACCTTCCCAGCAATTGGATTTGCCCCTTTTCCACCCCGGCGGAGGAGAGGAAACTTGCTCCGGCAACTCTTAACGAGTGACCGCCGAATCTTTCGTGGATGTTGCCCTCGTGGTCTG
>VSDK01012264.1:17418-39969 GCA_009767595.1 Symbiodinium kawagutii
ATCTCTGTGACCGTGACAATGTGTTGACGGTTGAATCCCTGGACGTCCTGTGCAGACACCCTGGAGTCACGGAGATAGTCAGACTGTGAGTCTGCAATGGCGCCACCAAGCTGAAGGCACTCGTCCAGGAGGAAGTCAACCCACTCGTGAAAGTGGGGGCGACGCCACACTCCAAACCGAGCTGTCAACTCCAGTAGGCGGACCATGCATGCCAGAGCCAGCTGTAAATGTAGAAGCGGCTGAGGCATGAATCCATGCTCCATGACCCCAGGTTCCGCGATCACCCATACACGGACGGTTTCGCCAACGAATGCGGCGACGTGCGACATTGCGCCTAGCCCGGTAGGACGGGTGTTTTCAGTTGAAACCTGAATCCAACACTGCGGTTCAAGGCACCAGTCTCTTCTCACCATGTTACTCGCCACAAGGTGTGCCACACTACAAACAACTACGAGTGCCAAGACCAAAGCAATCTGCATGGTGCCCTTCAAGGAACCATGTCGATTTACTAGGAAAAAACAACGTAATTGACCATCAAAAAAACAAGGCACAGCAACAATTGATGCGACCCCCCTGGGAAGCTCCCCCCAAGCTGATAGACTCAAAACATCTCAATACAACAGAATCGATGCGACTGAGCTAGTTGACCGTGATGAACCATCATTACTAACCATGATTGACCATGCTTAACCATCATGAACCACAAAGTAAAATCATGAGTTGCCATAGTTGCCATTCAAGTTGCCATTCAAGTTCCTTAACCATCTAATCAGTTGCCGCTCAAGTCCAGCATGTCTGGCTCTCCGAACCTTCCTTGATCACGGCCGCCTCTGGCAGTGTTCGCCTGAGCTGACTGGGAGATCTCCAACCGACCCATGGAAGCTGACACGCTGACACACTAGGCTTCTGCCACCCGAAACTGACACGTACTGAAGGTTTGGGATGCTGGAAAAGGGCACTGAAACATACTGGCAAACCTGTCCTCCCAAAAGTTGGATCGTTAAAGTCTTTCTTTCTTGCTTGTCATGATGGAAGTCAATGGAGGGCCTCCAGCACCGGCGAATACTTCGTGCCAGCGAAGAGCCGAAACCTCAAAGGCGGCGCAGGATCAAAATTGAGGAAACACAAATTGTGTTCTGTGACAGTT
This sequence comes from Symbiodinium kawagutii, assembly GCA_009767595.1. Lineage (NCBI taxonomy): Eukaryota > Dinophyceae > Suessiales > Symbiodiniaceae > Symbiodinium > Symbiodinium kawagutii. Next base: position 18,566 of record VSDK01012264.1, read on the forward strand.
GTACTGCACTGACCATTAAAATGGGCAATGCTGCAACCCGGTTGGTTACACGAGAATCCATGCAAATGCCTTCATTTCAGTTCAGTCATTGACAGCACTTGCTCAGCTTTGCACCGAACATTCACGTTTGGCACAGTACACATCAAATAAAGACCTGATAGCAACTGTCGGACAGGATGTTTGGAATGCAGTACGACAGAAGTGCTCCCAAAAAACTTTAGGCTCCAACTACAGGAGCCTTCCGCTTGCCGCAAGGGGCTACCATCAGGGAAGAACTTTAAGCGGCAGAAAATGCCTGACACCTCGGCAAAGGATAGTCAGTGTGGCTGGATATCTCCACTTTGTGACCATTTGTGCCTGATCTGCTGAAAAACCGCCCTGCCCTACTCTATCTAAACAGTTCAAATCAATCCGAATCATTCCTTTAGTTGTGCATGAAGTTGTACTCTTGGCAGGCCTCCATCTCTCCAGTGATGAGCACTCCATTGCTCCCTGGAGCTTGTCTACCTGCCTGGTTGCGAAAGACCAATACACTCAGGTGTTCAAGCAAGGTCCATATTTCAAAACATTTCAAAACAGAAAGCTGACCTCCAGGGCCTTCGCAGTCAAAGCCCACTCCAACTGTGCCAGGACTCAAAAGCATGTGACTGGGCACTGAAGCCATGCTGTGCTCATCGCATTGCTTGATGCTTGCCTTCGGTCCAATGGCTACCGGGAAGCCCGGCGTAGAGACGGAGCTTCGCGAACCTGTGCCGTGTGGATCCGTGCCGGCTATGCCTGAGGGATGGCCTGCGCGGCGCCTCTTCCAGGTGGAGTGAGAGATCTAGAGGCTTCCTCAACAGCGACAGAAGTGGTCCTGTCATGTCCTCTTGGGATGTGTCCACCATCCTACAGAATCCTACAGTGTCTGCAAGGTCGCTTCTAAACATCTTCTCACTTGCTCTGGCTCCAGGAGTCTTGGGAGTCTTGAGAGTCTTGGTCTGCTTTTGGCTTCTCCATGCTTGTCGCACCTGCAGCATCTGGCCATCGTTGCTTTTTCGATTTTCTTCACTCCTCTTGCGGGCAGTCCCTGGCCAAATCAGTCACACGCGTTTCATTCAACATCCAGACACAGTCAAGTGAGGAAAATTCATGCCGTTCCGACACTTGACTGTGTCTGAGCATGTCTGAGACACGTCCGACCATCTCCCACAGCATTTGCAGCTTCCAGGTTTCCCCACGCGGCGATCGAGAATTCGCCATGCTTGCCATCTTGACAGCACTGCGGATGGTGCTCTTGCTCACCGAGCTTGCTGGCTTAGCGTCAGAGAAGAGTCCTCGACAGGGATGGGATTGATGATTGATGCACCTTGTTGGTATAGATTGAGATCTGAATGGTTCCTTCGTTCACAGAGTCGCAGAAGATTCAAATGTCGTGAGGAGATCATTGGTCACATCCGGGCCTAACAAACCTCCAGAGGCTTCCGCGGGTGCTGGAGGCTCCTGGCAAGACCGGCAGTTGGGGATGGTTGGGGGTTGTCATTTGGCCGGCTCTGTAGAGGAACCTGGGGTATGATGAAGATGGATGAAGTATGGATTCCAGGATAAGTTTCATCAAGCAACTGGTGTCGCACGAAACTACGCACGACTCATGTCGCACCTCTGCCGCGTCTTCCAACGGTCTGGGTCCAAGAGACAATTCTCTTTTGATGTGGACCACCTGATCATCTGATCATCATCTGATCATCATCTGATCATCATCTGATCATCGACTCACAGAGCTCTGACACTTAGCCGGACCCAGCCTGACGCCCAAGACCCTCTGCTTCCCGGCTCAGCAGCTCAAGGCGACCTCGGTCCTGCCAAGCTTGCAAGGTCACCAAAAGGTTCATCTGCAGGACGACGAGTTGCATAACAAAGATGCATAAACATATAACAAGTTTAAGACAACTCCCAAGAAAAACATGTTCACATGTTTCAAACAATGCCATTCTCCACTGCAAGCTGATGGTGACTTTTCGGTCTTGCAGCTTGGCTGGATATCCGAAATATACGTTTAAGATTGTTTCAGGGGAAAAGCAAGTTGGATCATGAGTCAAGGATCAAGAATTGATTGTCACCTTTCCCTCGAAGTCTGATTTTCAAAAGTGTGAAAATGAATGCTATGGACATCTATCAGCCAGGCTTGCGTTTCCCCTATAAGCAGCTACCGAGCTGTCAAGTGAAACAAGATTGATGGAAGAAGAATGACCATCAGAAATTGTCCCACTCGTTGAGTCACATATGACTTTTTCGATTCGGTCATTCTTCATCCACCAATCTGGATGTGCTTAGGACATGGACCAACTTCTGCTGCTTTGCAGCCAAGTTGTGGACTAAGAGACTGTCAACTTCGGCTCATAGTGCCCCAGTTGAGAAGCTCACGCCCATGGGTCGGTAGAACCTGGCCATGCTCGGGAAAGCAACCTCTCGCAAAAAACTTAGTATGAAAACTCTGGTTTACCAATACTATATGTTTAAACATGTGAAAACTATGTTTACTACTGTGAGAGAATATACTATGTCACTATATTTAACTACTCATGTTCATTCTGAGCAGGCCGACTGTGACTCAATCAGTGGTCGATGGGCAAATGGAGAAGATGTATAGGTCTTCCTCACAGCACACTGGATGTTCAAGCAGCACGTCAGAGCCATTCACACAGTCAGCTATGTCCACTTTGTGTAATCCATCTATACTGCTTGGTAAAATATGACAAATCAAAGATGGACCAAAATAATTCCATATACGGTAATCAATAAAACAATATGCATATACTGCATCCATATTTTCATATAAGTAATATAAATGACAATCGTTCACAAGATGTAAAAAGGACTGACCCTCCAAAAATCTTCCAGTTGAGTCCACTTGCAACGCCGAGGTGCGTCGCTGGTCCCGCTGTCCAGCCAATCTCTTGTGCGGTTGTGAGGGCTCGCCCATACCTATGCACAGTGTGGGGGGCGATGCAATCTGGGAGCTGTGCTTGTTTGGTATCCAACGAGTGAGTGTGGTGAAATTTAGCGAATGTCCCTCTCCTCCCATCGTATGAAAATAATTGAAAATAAATGAAATGAATTGTTGTTGCGCAACGCTGGCAAGCAATTCATCGTAGTGCCAGCCTTTCAATAGGGCCTCCTTTTGACTTCTCAAGCTTCAAATAGGCACCTTGTCTTGCGGCTTTCCCCAACTGCTGTTGCAAACACGCTGAAAGTGCAATCTACGTTCTGCTGTCGAGGAGCCTCTACCTTGACCTGCCAAGAATTGAACTTCGACTTGACTCCAATTGCGTGTGTGTGTTTTCTGACCATCAAGCTACTTTGAAAGTGTATGGAAGGCCTTGGCCACTCACTCCATAGCGCAGAATCTTCTGGGGATCCGATTGCACACCTCGGAAAAGACTTCACTTTGTGAATTCCCAGTCTCCCTGAACCACCGCGATTAAGCATTGTCAAAAACAAACAGCGAGCAATCATTGTGAGCCAGCGGATCAATGTGAAAATGTCACCACTGTGGCTCGTCAGCAGTGTCAAAAAAGGATGAAGAACATCTTTCAGAAACGTCCATGGTGGATTATGACATATTGGGACAACCTTTCCAAAACTGCACCAAATAGAGTATCCCCCTGACGTTCAGCTGACTCTGATCATCCAACAGCTGAGAATCCGCCAACACCTCCTCTCCAAGTGACGAGGCTTGCCATCATATGGATGTGGGTTAGGAAAGTGACCCAAGGATTGCTCCAGCCTTAGCATGGCAACATATTTGGTGACGCCGCAATATGTCACAAAGCATGGTCGATGTTGCAATCAGCCCCTACAAACATGATCAAACATCTACAACTGAGTTGTTCAGATCAAATCTTCGGACATCTTCGGACCTCGTTCTAACCTATCTAACCTACAAGCATCTGTAGATCCTTAATAGTTATGGTTGTAGATGCTTAAGGATCTTCCATAACTGGTTGATTCAATTCGAGAATCCTTCAGACCCCGTTACTTAGCTTCTGCTTGACGAGTTGCTGGGAGACTTGACACCTGAGCCGATCCGGAGCCCCATCTCTACGCAACGCAGCTGTGGGGTTCGCCATGGTGGTACCTACATCCATGGATGGATGGTGGTTGGATGGTTGGATCGTGGTACCTACTAACCATATCCAATCATCGAAGATCATCCAAGATCATCCAAGATCATCCAAGATCATCCAAGTTCATAGCCATTATCAATGGGGAAATCATGAAATCACCAGTCCATCAGCTGCGTCGGGAAAGCATCAGTTTTGGGGTGCAGCATTTAAGTTGACAAAGCCATGTTTGTTTCCGAGGGACGACTTGTGCTTTGGCTGAGTCAAAATGCTTTTGGCCTCAGCTTGCAGCACTCCTCAGCAGTGTCCTCCACAACTTGGTGGTCTAAGGAAACGACGGCAATGCCCAAAGCTTCTTCCTGCGCTTTCTTCTTTGCAATCTGCTCCTCTCGGATTCTCTTATATTGCCTCAAAAGGACAAACACAAGTTGGGACTCGGCATGTGAAGAGTTTGTCGCAACCTGCGAGTTTTTTGTTGCCAAGCAGCTTCATTTCCTTCTCAATCGTCTCCCCATAGACCTGTGCCACCATGTAGTCCTCAGCTGCAGGCGTCATCACGTGTTCTGCTCCAGTATCGAAATAGCATAGCTCAGGAAAAGCATAAGAAAGGTATGCATCGGTATGAATGAATACCAAAAAAAAACTCCTTTGACAATTCATCTTGTAGGATTCCAGAGCATTACAAATTCTGGCCATGTCAATCTAAGCAATTGATTGCACACATTCCTTGACCGGACTGCCGCCATGGCGCCATTGCCATGGTGAGGAGAAGTGCTTGCCGCGCGCTGCGGCCCAATGACTAAACTAGTAGCTTCACACTTGGGCAACTCGGCCATGAAGTCAAAGCACAAGCATACGATTGTCATCTATCATCAGTGATGTGCAAGACTGCAAAGCTGGAAAAGATGGAAATATCATGAACATGTAACGAAGCCTGCTTCACGTCCGTCTTGTCAAGCATATCTTCAGCGTGATCGAAATGTTCAGAGATCAGAAATATTTGCAGGTCCTCCTGTCTCTCCGAACGCAAAGTATGCATTTCGGCACTCAGCTCCGCTTGGGACGCCGGCCAAGCCTGCCCAGAGTTGAAACACCGAATTGCGGTCTCATATATATTTGCTGATAAAGAGTACTGAAAGCAACAAACATGATATTGCTGTTATTAATGGCGACCAACCGACGGATGAACTCCACCTCGAGAGCTGAGAGTCGCCGAGATGCAACTGGCAATCCAAACATTCTGTGATGAAGTTGGCTTCTTTGGTTAATATAAATCCATAATACTCCATAATACGTAGTATATATTAATGTATTGAAATATGACAGTAAATATTTCATAATAATATACAGTATCATAATAGTAAATAGCAACATGTAACAATAGAATCATAACACACATGATACATTTCTGACACAGAATTCGACTCAAAGTATGATTCATGGCTGACAATATGAATCGATGGCCTGCCCAGTTCTCTTTGTTCTCGCGCACGGCTGCGGCTACCTGGAAGCTGCTGAATCGGATCAGCTGCAGGCATCGACCAGGCAGTGTTGAAAACAACGAGAGACATATTGCACTGCCAAAAGAAGATCTTCATACCGAAACATATCTTGCTTCGCTAGACTTCTCTTCATCTCAATAACTAATCAACTATAAACACGTCTTGCTGCGTCAGAATTGTGTTTCGCTCCCAATGCGTTCTCCCATTGTTGATATTGATGACCACCCGGCATTGCTGGTGGCACTGCAGTCCGCCTCTCGCGAGACATCTGCTCTCAGGTTTGCAAAGCGCTCTTCCAAACCTCTCACAACCAAAAGCGTCACCTGGCACTAGCGACCCTCATGTCCAGGCCGCGAATCCAAACCCCATATGGGGGTTTCCCAAAATAGGGGACCCTCAACAATGGTTGGCTTATTACTAATAATGACTAATAATGGATGATTTGGGGGTACCCCTATTTTGAGAAACCACCATATGGTAACATGCAAAAAATGCCTCCAAAATCGAAGTCAAGAAAGTAATGGTTAGGAGCTTCTGGACCAAGGAATAAGGGAAGAGCATAAATGATCAATGAATCTACCGGTGACAGATTCAAAATGATTCGAATATCCTCCGCCCAACCTGCTCTTGAAGGTCGCTGACCTGAGCCTTCAGTGCCAGAACCTGACAGAACGGATCCTTTGACGTGGCGCAGACTGGTTTTCAATTTGACCTCAAAGAAAAAAGGGCTCACCTTTTTGGATTCATTAGAATTCATATTTTTTTGAGGGCCACAGCATGGTGATTTCGTCAAAGTCATGTCGAAGCCTCTCTGGAATTGTTGGACCCATCCTGGCACAAAGATGGGTCCAACAAATCATGAAAGTTCAGATCCTGTGGCCAAAACAGCTGCACCAATCCCATGACGTCGCTGGATGTGACAGGTTGGAGCTATGGGGAGCTACGGCAGGTGCCATGGGGAGCTGAGATTCTTTGGATGACACACCTTGCCTCAACCCTCGGAGTGCTCGATGCTTGGACGACCTCCACCACTTCACTTAGCCTCGACAGGTTGAACTCGTCACAAAGATTGCGTCATCTGGTGGTCGGTGGATAAAGATGTGGATAATGATTTGAAAAAGTATGAATATGTAGTAAAATATTTCAATATCCTTAATGATCTACATGTCTGTGATAGTGATTTCATATCTTTGACTAAATATCCTTCTGGCTATGAGGGATACCTCTAGAAAGCGACCTTTGGTGCGTTGAGTGCTGGTCTGAGCTGCACACTTCTTCACCTCAGCCCGCACTGCTGCTAGCCCTTCTTGCATGGCTTTCATGGCCTTCATGTGCCTCGCGGTTCATCAAACAACATCTCAAAGGGTGTCTCACAATAGGAAACCCATGGAAACCCCGGGCCTTAAAATCAATGGCTGCTTGATTGAAGTTTCTTACTCTCAATGATTCATAACGGATGATTTGGCTTGATTTGGGGGTACCCCCTCATTTTGAGAAACTACCATCTCACAGGAGTGCAGAAAAGAAATCACAAAGACTGACAGCTTTGGTGCTACACCATCGGGCTGCATTCTATTTCTACAGGCAGGGGCTCGAGTATCATCATCCATTGCAATGGGTGCAACTTGCCGCGGGCATTGCGAAACATGTCGGAGGTTCTGTTGAAAAAGAGAAGGCACGTGATTCGCTTGCACTTCTTGGAGTTCCTTTCGAATGGCCTGTAGCACTGTAGCAGCTGCAACACACTCCGACCATGTCCGACCTCTGGCACACATCTCACAGCGCAGACCGAACCTCTGCCTCTTGCCGCCAATTTTTCTGGACAGGGCAAAGGATCGAAAGAGTTGCGGTCGGCAGGTTCCAAGGCACTCGTTGTGGATTTGTATGGATTTGTTATGATTTGGCATGATTTGTCAGCGGGTTAGGTATTGGAAATCCCCATCCCATCATGGAGAATCTCCAGACCAGGGAGGTACTGTAAACCCCAAACAACTTGGGTCCACGAAAGGCTTTGGACAAATGACACCTGCCTCCACGTGGTCTCTCTGGTCTAGGTCATGAAACCTGCTACAAGAGCCAGACTGATGTTCTAAAGAGGAGCAAGAGACTGATGGGAACACGGAGAACGGAGAACCTTTATGATATGATATGATATGATATGATATGATACAATATGACAAAATATGGCAATCGTCAATAAACCATAATAAACCCTTTACTTGACAGTATCTTCAGGACATAAATCAACTTCCCGACCAAGCACGGAGCTTGTCCTTGCCTGGCTTCGATCTCGCGAAAGTTGGCCTGGCTCTCTTGCAGATCCTGCCGGCGCTGCTGCAGCAACCTCAAGGGCTGAGATGCTGCTGGCGTCAGGCGTGTTTCGGTCGGCACCAGATTGAGCACCGCACAAATCGACCTCACAACTCCATGTTTCAAGATGTTTCCAGGCTTTTTTCTGCTCGTCGATGCTTATCATGTGTCAAGTTCCAAACTCGGTGCATGGATGTGCATGGGAACGCTGGGCAAGCTGGGCAGGCTTTGTCAATCTTTGTCTGCTAAGCCAGGGGCCATTTTCTCCAGTTGCTCTGCCCGTTGCCGATCTGCCTCAGCCCATCGCGCCCTGAAATTTTCCCACGGAACCCCATGGAATCTCTGAGCCTGCGAGGAGAGATCGGTCGCTTGTGTTGTTGCAAGTTCCACCTGTCACCAGCACATCAGCAGCTCAGCAGTTCCACTGTTTCTGCGGAGTTTTTTTCGGAACAAAACATGTCCAACATCAGAAACCAGCTCTCTCCCGGATGGCCAGGCCTCAAGTTTTGAGCATCTTTCACCCAGAAGTTTCACCGAATGACTGACCTTCGAGGGAACAACTTGGAGAATGAAACCTTCAACATCATCCAACAGCCTTCATCCAAATTTAGCAAGTGAAGATCCCAATTTGTGGGATATTGACCAGGAGTGTACGTTTTGATGCACCGTATATTGGTCTCACCCCATGTGAATTACTCTCTGCATGCTCAATGCTGAAACACAAGGTAACATGATGTAATATGTATCTTTAATGCAAACAGCACGGGGTGATTGACATCATGTCTCACGATATCACCTTTTCCAGCGACTCACGGAGCTTGTTAACAGCCTCCCTGCAATGCCCTGCAAGACTCGATTCCCACACGCGAAACAAACTCAGTTGACCTGCCTCATCTATCATTTTTTTCATCAGTGTGTCCACATCTTCTGGTTTCAGCGCGTGCAAGTCAGCTACCTTGGCAAAATCAAACCCATTCAAACCAAAAGAAGGCAATGAAACACGAAGCAAAGTGCTGATCAAGGAAGGGACTCAACCAACCAAGTCCACGAAGAAACATATGTTTTCGACTTTACAACAACAAAGATCATCGAAGATCGCCCTGCCATGTCTTGTTGTCCTGCCTGATTTTGAGTTTTTTCAACTCGTTGCTTCAGTTCTTCGAGGAGACGCGCCTCCACACATCAAACGCAACTCCAAAAACTTGCACGATCAAATGCACCCATTACGAAATTACACAAGCAAGGTAGATAGTCTTAGATAGTACAAAAATATCATTGTCAATTAGCCATGAATGAGGCCTCTGACACTGCTAATGTTGAGTGCTCTGCAATGTTTTTGTGATGTGTATGAATGGGTATGAATGTGTATGATGTATAATTTTCATTGATTTTCGGTGAAATCAAGAAATCCAACACTTCTAGGTCACAGAAGTGCAACGAGCCTCGACTTGTCCACTCTCTTTGGATGAGTTGCCTGAAACTCCAGGAACTGTGGCTCGGCATGAGGCTCAACAAAAGTCATCCTGGACACCCACCAGAGTCACTAGAGCATCTTGGAAGATGCAAAAAGCGTAGCTTCTTTGGTAATGATAGATGTAAAATGATGTAAAGCTTAGGTATACTGTTGGAATCGATTGGACCCTGACCATTCTTGCGGAACAAACTTCCATCGACGCACGAAGAAGTCCAGATCCACACTAAGTGCTGGACGTTCCTTTGACAACAACTCCCTCCAAATCTTTTTGACCTTCGTGTGGTTGAGAAGTCTTAGCTTAAGCAGGTGACATTGATGCTCAAGCCTCATCTTCCACCCGCGCAATGGATTCCTGGTGCTCAACTCATCTAAGTTTGAGGTTTTTAAGCAGTAAAATTTCAATGTCTTCTAGAATCTGCTTCATGATCTTCATGATTCCCTTGAAGATTCGGAAGATTCGGAAGATTCAAAAAATTCAGGTTCACAAATGTTCACAGTCGATCTCCATGCATGTTACCCCTTTGGTGATTCGCAGGTGGTCCCCTGACTGTCAGTCCTCGGCCCTTTGTCCCACAGTACTGCTGCGGAGGGCCCAGGCTTCTTCCAACACATCGATGCGGGCCTCGCCCAAAGCTTTGCTGAGCTCTGCCAAGTGATTGAGGACATGCTTAAGCTTTGCCAGGGTTTGGCATTTGACATACTTTTCAGCTGCACTTTCTACCATGGGATAAAATGATTGTGCATATTTGTGCATGTCATGTCTTGGCCAAGTCAACCTTTCGTTTTGGAGCCCGAGACTTACTTCGGATCGCCAAGAATATGACACGGTGGTTGTAAACAAACATCACTCTCAAACATGGAGCCCTGTAAGGAGAGAAACAAGGACATACAAAGGACACAGGAAAGCTCGAATCAGTTGCCACGTCCAGCCAGGTGATGGTTTTTACACATTATTCAAAGAATAAAACACGATAATGTAACATGCAAAAATTGTTATTTTACTGGTCCCGCAAAACATTGCGAGCAAATATATATTTGTATATATATGTATATATATTTATTTATTCATCTATTTATGTATTTATATATATATATATGTGTGTGTGTACGTATACATATATGTGTATATGTGTAAATATATATATATATACACATGTATGTATGTGTATTATTAAACATCAATCACCCCATCTCACCCAACTGATCCCATGAGACCTTCATGCGCCGCGTCTCTTCAGAGTCAATCTCCAGGCGTCGACCTGCTCGGCGCCTAAGACCTATGGCTCCCTCAAGGTTTAGAAAACCAAAGGATTTGACTTTGTGTATATATATGTTTATATATATGTTCATATATATACATATATATGTTCATATATATACATATGTATGTTCATATATATACATATATAATGGATTCAAATGTAATGGATTAATTAAGGAATGGAGTCAACCAATGGATGTAATGGATTAATTAACCAAGATCAAGGAAATAGGAATGAAATGGGAAATGAATTGGGATGAAATGGATTGAAATGGGATGAACACGAGGAAGTCCTTCAATGAAAGCCATAGAAATGGGAAGCATCCAAGATCCTACCCAAGAATCCCACAGGCCAAGATGGCGGCCGAGATCAAACTTTGATTGTTAAGCGATAGTAACCCCGATATGAACCAGAAACCGTCACAAACCTGTTTCCTCGCCCTCGTTTGCATCTGTGTAGTTTCTGCATGTTCCAATTCTAGTGGAAATCACAATGATTTTGTGAGGACAATGATTGTGGTCTTGGTCAGTCAACATACCTTTGAGCCATGCCCCGCATCAACAAACTTGGTCGGTTGCCTGGTTGAGAGCCTGAAGAAACCCCAACCTTGGCAAAAGTCAGCCACCGAAGCCACTGCTGTGCACCGTCACCGCTCGTCGTTTGTCGACTCAAAGGTTCAGGCACCGTCCAGCGACAGCACAAGGACGGAACATGCCTCGTGTTGCAGGCATGTTGGATGTAGCGTTGTCGTGCTTGCAGCACTGAACATGTGCTCCGTACAGCTTTTGAAGAGGAAAGCTTAGGCAATATTCTTGCTAGATATGCCCTTCCAACATCTTCCAACCATGAAGATTCAATGAATCGCACATGCCGGTTGAAGCAAACTTCTTCCACGGCGACATCTGTAAACGCCTGGCCTCTACTTCCTCCAGAGCTCGCTGAAGCTCTATCTGTTCACGAGTAAATGAGGCAGCGAACGTCGTCAATCTGTTTTCCTATGGCCTGCATCCCTCCTTCAAACGATAATGCATGAAATATAAGTTGATGATTCATGATTGATGAGATTAATGGATGAACACCAATACAATCAATATGATGATAAGATAATCGTTCTTTTCACTTTATTGATCACCAATTGTATCATTTTTTGTGCGCCTCGATCTGGCCCACTCGCTCTTCAAGTGGTGCCTCCTCAATTTGCAGCAATTCTGGCACACCAAAGGTGAAGATACCAGAAAACAAAATAGAACAAGATAATACAAGATATATCAAATACAATAGATAAGAAGGATCATCTCTCAAATCTGGATGCTCCCAGAGTAGCCTGCTCCAATTCCATGGCATTGCAAAAGCGCTGCTGCGATCTTTGCTCAACTTTGCACAAATGCTGTTTTGGCGTATGCTCATTCGAGTACAGAATGGTGCGTTGAGCAATGCTGTCTCGACAGAAAACAAGGACCTTCTGCATACTATAACGTATGGTAACAATCGACTTACAGCACTCTGACTCGATTCGATTCGTATCCATTTTGATGCCTATCCGCTATGGTCAAAATCGAAGTTGTTCCACACTTTAAGGCAATCATGTTCAGGGTTAATACCTTAAAGCCGCATGCTCTTGCCGGTCGTTTAAGTTTGACTTTGAACTTTGAGCGGCTGCAGGAAGTGATCGCTGGCAGGAGAAAGAATGAGACGTGGATGCATATAATGGAGGTTCTATGAGGTCCTCCTGCAAATATGCTGTTAATGTCAGTAATTTCATGCTTCGCAGGTCAGGCCTTCTGTCATACAAAGTCATGAGTAAAAGTCAGCAACTGAAAAACATCCAGATGCATTTTTGAAAGCTTTCGACCTTCAAAGGTAGAACAGCTGGTCGCAAACCGACAAGTGTGCACTTCGGCCATCTATATACACAGCTCAGGCCGTACACCCAGCCATCGAAAAAGGTCGGTCCTTCCAAGTGCTTTGTCCTTCAGCATGCTTCAGCTGTAGTCGTAAAAGCCACGTTTTGTCTTCTTGCCAAGCCAACCCGCTTCCTCAGGCACCAGGGGAGCTTGTCACGACTTGTTGAGCCATCACGGCCACCTATTTGCAGACATGCTGCCACGTAATTCACCAAGAGCGGCGCAGGACCTTGCTTCATAGCAGGCACAGTGACTAGGTATTGGTGCTGTTCCACCGGAAACTGCTTCCATTCTTAGGCCAAAACGATACTTCGAATCACCCAAATCTCTGTGCAAAACCTGATCAACCCACTGAAAAACGTGACAAATCAGTGCGATTTCTTTCTCTCAATGTCACTTCTGAGCTTGAGCAAGGCAACCCTCATGATGCTCAGACAGGTGTCAAGGCCAATGAAGTCCTCAGAGTCTCAAGGCGCAAATCTGAAACAAATTTCTCCACTGCCCGGCAAGCCGCCAAGCAGCAGCTACTGCGCTTGGGAACAGCGCTTAAGCCATCCAAGAGGCTGCTAGCGTCAACGGCCCCATAGGAACATTCGTTCCCAACTTCAAAGTCTTGTCAATGTCCTCGCAGCCAACAAGTGGCACTCACAATCCTTCTGCCTTGGTCCTTGGTCCCTGATGAATCTAGGGGTTGTTGGTGGTTTAAATTTTGCAAATCTTGTGGGATGAAACGGCAGCTTAAACCACTGCTCAAAAAACCTGGTCCTCTGCAGTTCCAACTCCATCCTGCAAAGCGAACACTGCCTGGCCCAACACAACTAGGGTGAAGGTTTGCACCACTGACGCAACTACCCAACCTCACAGTGGAAAGAGCTACAGGAAAGGGTAAGGAAGCGCCTTGCCTCGTTGATGTAAGGCATCAAAATGCGGTTTGCTATGAAGCCAGGTCGATCTTCACTGGTGGAATGCTCCTCCATTACGCAAAAAATCAGAGGCTACGAGATGCTACGAGTAGGAAACTTGGAAATGAAAACAGCAATTTCAGAGTCGTTGCAAAACATATTGAGTGTCAGGCGACACAAACTTAGTAGTTGCCACGACAACGATGTCCAACTTCACAAATCTTTACACCACGCCAAGCAAAGATACAAAGTAATCATGTCAAGCGGCATTCAACCAGGTCACGATTTCACTGCATGGCATGTTGTGAAAATTGCTTGCAAGTTCAGGTCCGCATAGTATTCTAGTGACATCCCAATTGTATCAATTGTTGAATGCTGGAATGCCTTCTACATGACATTGCCCCATTCAGATTGGAGTCATCGGTTGCCATGATGCTCACATGACCATGTTAAAAGGGGCATGACATGGCTGCCATATCAGCAATAGTCAGAATCTGCCAGTCACCAGCCCAGCTCCTTCTTCATTGCTCTGCATAGCTGTAGTGTCAGCTCCAAAGTCGCATCATCAGTGCGAAGACCTCTGATGACTTCAACCAGAGGCATCACCGGGACTGGATTCCTCAGCACGCACGGTTTCAAGCGCGAAGATCTGAGCACTGCATCACCTAAGCCAATCCCAAAGCACGACCTTTTTATCTGGAAGCATTCTGGAAGCATTCTGGAAGCATACCAAAGCACCTAAGCATGACTAGAATTACCGATAAGCACCTAAGCTTGCTAATCCAAGTTTCATGAAGTGCATACCTTAGCTGAACGGGCTAGTTGGAGCGTAAGCTGCGGGGCAAGGACACTGCTGAAATTTCTCACATTTGATGCCAAGCCACCGATCATCCGTTCGGGCCTCCAGGGCATGGAGTGAACCATATCATTACCATACTGCAGTCATCAAGAGTCAAGAGTATGAACATAACATCCATCGGTAGCCATCAATAAGTCATTCACCATACGGGCTTGTGCCAAAATACTGGTACCCCCAGTCGGGCCCATTGGTTGCCCTACGGCTTGGCACATGCCCATCATGCCCATCCATTACTCACAGGCTGTGCAGCCTCCCAAGCCTGCGACCGCGCCTGGCAATGTTCGCCGCCAACTTGGTAATGGAAATCGACGAAGTGTTTGTGGCCAGAACCGAGTCTTCGGGAAGGCCTGCAGCCTCGAGACAACGACCGATTGCGTTCATCACTGGTGGCTTCAAACGTAGGGATCTCCGTTGAAAATGATCATTTTAAGCATGGGAACATTTGGGGACACCATTTCTGGCACAACTGAAAACGCAACAAGTCCATCAGTCACTTCGCTTTTGGTTCAGCTCTCCTGGAGTGCATTGTAGCAGGACTGTTTGACCTTGAGATCCTCGCTCACAGCCTCACTTAAGGCGTCACAAAAGATATCCGGTCCTCATCATGGACACAACGGGCCACAACTACGGATGAAACTATCGGCAACAGAACTCGTTGCCTCAATCACAAAGTCCGTCTCTGGAGCAACGGTTTTCAAATAGCCATTATCTGTGAGGTCGCCAAACTTGATTCGCTGCACGAACTCCTCTACCTCACCGGACACTTGCAATCACACTTGGGATATCATGTGACAATGCTTGGCTGAATCTTTACTGTCTCGAAGAGAGAAGACTTCAAAAAAATGGTTGAGGAGTATCAATAAGACTCAATAGCTGCAAGATACAGAAAAGAAGTGGCTACTTTAATCTATCTTACAAGATTTGAAACCCCTGTGTGAAGCTTTTGTCACCAGGTAGCCGTCTCAGTCCCGTACTTGCAGTATTTCCAGGTGACAACAAGAGATGTTTCAGAGTAACCACCTTCGTTTCATCCTTCCTTTCCCCACTAAATCACACACGCCTGCCTCTGTTTCTGTCATTCGACCCTTCTTAGCCTGCCAGTTGTGGCGTGTCTCTGTGTGTGACCGACCTTTGCATCCTGCAACCACAGCTGCTTTGGGAATGGAGGCACCATGGCGCTGACATGCAGCAAACATAACTTACAATATACTAAAACATGTTCATACATGTTTCAAGGTGGTTCAAATGGTCAAGAGTGGTTGCACATTTGGTTCATAATACTTTAAACCATGGTTCATAATACTGGTCATGGATGGTTTATGGCTGGTCATAATACTGGTTTGAAACGGTCAATGATCATCTTCTTTGCGCCACAAGCTCTGTCAGCCACGCCTCCTTGGCCGCCCATTCCTTCACGAAGGCTTGGCTGCGCTCCAGGCTGCCAGGGAAGGCGTCCAAGCCGACGACCTCTGCTCCAGCATGTTTGGCCTCAAAAGGAGAGAAATAACATGGAAATAACATGTTTTGGCCTCCAGAATTGGAAAAAACATGGAAATATGAAGGATAAGCCTCATAGTCCTCAAAAGGAAATAATTGAAAGACTATGAAAGACTGATGTTTCACATGTGAAGCGCACCTTTCAGTTTTATGACAAATTGTTCGCAACTTTCACAATTTGGATTCAGCAAATGCAAATCCAGGGTGCTGCCACAATGGCAATTCCAGTGCCCATCCTGATGCAAAGCAGTGCATATCAAAAGCACATCCGCGAGTTCGAACAAGACTTGAACAAAACGGCGCCCATGTGCAAACTGCAAAACAACTAAGGATAACTAAGGTCTAGTCTGGCCGCAGCCAACAACTGCAACCTTCTTCACTGGAAGTTCCGATGCCGTTGAAAAACGAGCGATGCGAGTGAGAGGGGACCATCGACCCCATTTCATCGTCATCGCGTCGCTGGGCGGAAACAGAGACGTTTTTTCAACGGTCTCAACCCTTGGTGTTACAAATCCTGCGAAACGGTTTCAAATCCTGGAAACTTTGCAAAGCAACTTACTGTAGTAAAGAAACGTTGTAAAATTTTGTAAAGAAATTTAGTTGAGAAACTTAGTTCGGAAACTTCAGGAGATTCTATTGCCGTGCAAACACCTGTAAGCTTGACATAAACTTTCCGGTGTGTCCGCACAATGCAGCTCTGATTCAACCTGAATGTGCCGCATTTCTTGATCTTTATTGCATATCTGAGACATGGGCCAAACGCTCGCAGAATAGGTCAACAAGTTTTCTCAACATTGATAGTTGTTACCACCATCAATGCTGTCAAAACACTTCGCTGGCTAAAAAAGTTCACTTTGCAAATATATCAATTCTGATCTTTCACCATGACTCACACTTCAAAAGTTAATTCCTGGGACTAAGTTATCGCTTCTGTGGACATTGTGAACAAATGTCAACAGGGGAATGTTGTGTACATGTTTGTGTGGCAAAAAGCTTATCGCGCCGTGTGTCATCGAGAATCTTGAGTGTGTCGTTAAAAATCTTGATAGACAGGATGACAGTTAGAGACAGCACGTTGATCGGGCTTTCTTTGAATAAAATATTCCTATCTATTCCTATCTATTGCTGCACCTTTCATATCCCTTTTTCCAGAGCATGCTGCACTTCTTCAAGTCGAAGAGAGAGTGATCATGCTCCACAGGGCCTGTAGACCACATCTTCTCCCACCGCACTCACGGCGTGGGGTGGATGTGGAGGTTTCTTGTTGGCCCATAAACTGAATAAACTGAACTCAGCTGACACCGATAACAAGGCAGCGCAACCGACCCTCAGCCAGCTCGCACGTGGTGCAGCACACACGGGTTGCATGTGCACCTGCTCTATACATGGCTTTCGGGGGGGAAGCCTGGTTGCCACCTGTGTTCCCGCCGAGGTTCTACACACAAAAATGTCATAGTACATGCTGCACTACGCTTTACAAAATGTACAAGTTAATTTTGGTTTGCACTTTAGTGCACGGTCCAAAAACATGCAAAATACTACAAAGGGCGAGGAATCATGGCAACGCCAAACCCCCTTGCAACTTGTGCTACATCACCACGGGAAGGCTTCTGTCACACGTGCTTGAGCACGCCAAAGAAGACGACAATCAGACCCATCATTGACAAAAGGCATAGCCTTGTGAAGGGTTTGCAAGTTGTCCCAAAGAATGACATCGCCTGGCTTGTACTCGTGAAAATACATCCACTGAGGAGACAGCACATGTTGAAACAGGGCCTGAGTTGTGTCTACGTCTGGCTGATGATTGTGATCCTCAAAGACTGACAGCTCCGAACCCATCAGGAGCAAATCCCGTCCATCACGTGGGTGTCGATGTAACACAGGCATTCGCTGGTCAGGGTATCTTTCCGCATCTTCTGCTGTGAAGTCCCTCTTCATATACTCTGCATTTCGCCGTGCCGAACTGAAGCAGCTCAAGGCCGCAGCTTTCGCACGCAATGAGGCTGGCAGGGCTGCAGCAGCAGCAACGAGATCAACGAAGCCTGTGCCACCTCCATGCTTTGGAATCTTGTCAGCACAGAGCACCGTCAGAATGTGACGCTGTGACATCCTCAGGTAATCGCCGTCTTGATGCCACACCTCTGCACCTTGATACTTTGGACCCTTCCATGTGCCATCAGCACGAAAATTCGACAGACGAACAACCCTGGGATGAACCTCGAAGTATTCTGGAGCTTGACCCACGACAGTGGCAGTCATTTCTCCTAAGCGGGAAGTGAAGGCCTCCTGTTCCTCAAGGCTCCAAGACTGATTTGGCACAACGACCATCCCATGTGTGCGGACTGCTTGGACTAAGTCTGCGAGCTGGTCATCACTGATGCTTTGGAGGGCCTCAGCCTTCCAGGTTGTGCCCATGCATCTTGAGGTTGTGCTACCCTTGCGTTGATGGGCAGGTTCCTCCCGCACGGACATAGCCTTCATGGCCTTCTGGAAGATCGTGTCCCAGAGAGATGTGATGGCCCCAAGGTGTTTTACACCATTCGAGTGGTGCTCTTGGTGATGCTTTGGAGTTATGATGAACCACAACGACGGTTTCTGCGCAATCCAATCAAACGGTGGTAGATTGTAGCCAGAATGAACCATAACTCCGTACCAAGTTGAGAACATGAAGTATGCCAGGGCAACCCTGGGGCTGAGCTGAAAACAGTTGGATACCAACACAACGCTGCCATACTTCACCGCAGCATTGACCAGTGCCTCAACTGGATGCTCCACTTCGTTTGTCCATGGTTTCGTGATATGGACTGAGTGATGAAGCTTGTGATATTTGTACATGCTTGGTAGGTGCAAAATACGGTGCCATGCCCAAAGACCAAAATCAAGCAAGCAAAGCATGAGCACAAATCCAACCACTGAGCGTGGAAGGAAGACTTCATGGCTGAAAGAGAGATTGCTCAGAAACCAAACACCTGTGAAAATGCACATGTCCAGCCAAGAACCAGCGAGTTTGGCTGATATCTGTCGGACAGCATCAGCATGCTCGTCTGTTTCTGCGCCCTGCTTGGAATGTACAATCCTCCACCGTTCAATCTCTGTGCTCAGTAGTTCGAAGCAAGCATTGGTTCCCAGCCACATCATGTCTGAAGCACACATGCCACAAAGGGCAAATGTCAAACATGGCGGCATTGTCAGAGCCTCACAGCCTGCCTCAATGAGGCTAACCACTATGCAAACGAGGCCGACTATCCCGACCACCCACCATTGGCACATGGGCGGTGTGCTCACAGCGAACATGATGTTCAAACTCCGAAACAATGACGAAGTGGCGCCAAATCTCTCACAAGGGTTGAGCCAAAATGACTGAGTCATCGCTCTCTTCTTCAAGGTTGCGGAAGTGTTGCTCTCCTCTGTTCAATCTGAATGACTTTCAATGACTCCGACAATGAGATGTTCTCCCATGTTCTCCCATGTTCTCCCATGTTCTCCCATGTTCTCCCATGTTGCAATGCAATGCCGGGCAAGTCCTCCTGCGCTTTTTGGGCTAAGCACGCCCCCCGCGGGTCGCCCATCAGGCCGTAGGATACCTTACACGTCTGCCACTGGAGCCATTGGAGTTTGCAACGTGCATCAGGAATCATTAGGACACAGTGATACATGATACACGATACAGTACATGATACATCTTAAATCATATGATCGTCTATTGGAATCCTATATGCAATCCTGGGATAGACGGAATGTCAACCAATTCGAACGATTAGACATGGTAATCCACCACATCGTGCCATGTTCCAGGTTCCATGATCCATGATGACTCGATGACGATACATTGCCAAGTCTCGGCCGCAAGTCCGACTCCTCACAATTCTTTGTAATGTACGTGCCATCCTCGGCTTGACCTCCGTGAAGCTGTGACCACTGAGATACTGCAAATTGTCCCATGTTGTTCCATGATGTTCCATGATGATCCATGATGATGTTCCAAGATGTTCAATGATTTTCATTGATGTTTCGTGATGTTCCTCTTTTACTGCTGATTTTATTCTGAGTGTTCTGACCGAGATAGACAGTGTAGAGGGGTCCCAAGGCGGTCAGAAAGACCTGCGCAGACGAATTCCAGTCATCGAATCTGGTTGAACCAGCCAAGCTGATTGAGTGCACTTGGCTGATGCTGCTGAGTTCTGTGCCTCCAATATGTAGCATCCAGATTCCTGTTGCTGGTCCCACGTGTCACTTAAGTGGCCAGTGATCACTCGACAACCAAACCCGATGCCTCGCCGCTGGACCGCGTAACGATTGCATTCTGCCCTGAAACAACTGAGACCATCTTCGATTCAACAGACATGTGACCACAAGGTTCATTCAACGCCATTGATCGCCTGGTTAGTTACCACAGGTTGTGATACAACCTGCACAACTGGATCAATCACACGACCTGCTTGGCTGATGGGAAAATCTACGTCTGAAACCCTTGTTTTAACGACCAATCAACTTGTTGGATTTCCAGGAGATTCTCCCATCCAAGATCATCCCAGCGCATTTCTCTGGGACCGCACCTGCAGCAAATGTCGCCGGGGCATACAAGAAGCCTTCAAACTCTCCAGTGGGAGGTGGAGGCACTGCCATGACAACCTGCACGGAAGTTTACCACGTGGCTCACCTCTCGCTGACAACTCTGTTGCAGTGCTTGTCCTCTAAACGCTTCGATGATCTCGCAAACAAATCATCATAAATCACAGTATAAAATGCAACAACAGTGATTATTCAAAGTTCTCAGTAATCAATGTTATAAATTTACATAAATTCACATTAAATTACTTGATACAGTAGCAACTACAGTCAAGATTCTCAGTACTGATTCTCAGTTTCCAATCTGCATGGCGGCATCACTTAGCTTGTCACTCCGATGGAGTTCAGCTCTTCTTGCCGAGCCTTAGCTGCACAGTTCAGCAACGAAGTGCATGACACAACAGCAAGTGGAGTCCCTACGGATCAGAACTGATTGTACTTAGAACGCGTTTCTTGTCTACTGTGTTTAGGTGCATAATGGTTCTGTTCATTTACATTCATTTACAACCTGCTGTCTAGAATCTATCGTACATTCATCTAATTCTTTGTATATAATTGATCTTAATATAGATTATGAACATATCTAATTGCTTACATAAATCTACATTCGTATAAAAAAGATAGATGCGTTAAATTGCGTATATCTACAGTACAAGATATCAACTGAGAACATCACGGCAGCAATTGCCGCTCCCTCCTCCAAGCGCAGCCGGTCATCTTCGTGCATATAGGTGCCGTCCGCACCTGATGCGATGCTTTCTAAAGATGTCCAATGATGATGAAAGGTCGATGAGTCTGAGTGATGGTCAATGATTCAATACATCTCCCAGCAATCTGATGATAAGAAGTTGATTAAAGGTTGATGAGTGATAAATAGTGATAAATAGCATGCTTATAGTGATAAATAGTTTATCATCAAATGATTATGGTGATTAATCAAGTATACTAGTGATTGATAGTGAAAATGGTGATAAATTGAGTAGTGATTCTAGTATCACTTGAACTCATCAGCCAAGTGACCA
>VSDK01012264.1:39979-68028 GCA_009767595.1 Symbiodinium kawagutii
CACGCTCTTCAATGGGAAAATACCTGCACCCATCCAGAGAAACCCTCCGACTCTTTTCACCAACAACCTCCAACAGGCGCACGAAAAGGACACCAGCATCCCGGCACAAATGCCATCTGGACAGGTCAGTTGGAGCACCTGAAACGCTCAAAGCTTGGGATCCCTTCCCTTAACCATGAGATCCCAGAAGTTGAAGGGGTTACATGGGGTTACTAGTTTATTGTTAAGAGATGTAAAGGGGCAGGGATAAGTACAGATATGTACAGATGAGTACTGACAAGTACCCAACTTTTTTGGAAAGAATTCATCCGAGCTCTGCCTGGCCATCCGGTGTGCTCACGTTGAAATTGTGTCCTGCCCGCTGTGCCCACAGCGGAAACGAAGCTGTTTGGAGTTTGGACAACGAGATTCACAGACGTGCTCATCCTGGGCCAACACCTTCAGGCACTTCTACCTTCGATTCGAACAGTTTGCATAGCTCGAACAATTGAGTCAGTCACTGCATCCAGGTTCGATTCTTCGGCCTGTAGGGTCACGGGCCCTTCCTCTGCCATCGCATCAAGAGGCCAGGGAAAGAAATCTGCGTGAGCTCAGGGCGTTGATACCTTCATGATGGATCACAAATGGATCGGAGGGATGACAACATGTAGCAATAAAAGCTGATTAATTATAGGATAGGAATGGATAAAAGGATGTCGGTCCGTTAGATTCGCAAACTTGTTGAATTGTAGATCCTTTAGACTCCAGTTCTTCTCAACAGTTTCTCTGGTTGCGCTGCAGCAAGGTTCATGAGGCTTCCCAGATTAAGTGGACCTCCCTGGTCGGCTCGGAGCTGACTTCGATTCAGTCTGATTTCGCTTGTTCTTTGGACCATGCTGGTTTGCATATGACATGGTTTGGAAACCGACCTCTTGTGTTGTTCTGACCTGGCATTTATTTTCAATTCACTGCAATTCTGCCTTGCTGAGAAAATGGCAATGCGAGCATGCGATAAAGCAATGACAACCTGAACAGCTCAAGTGTTGCTCTGATCCTTCTGAAGCTGGAGATGCAAAAGTAACAGCGCTCTGAAGGATACTTTTT
The DNA here is from genome assembly GCA_009767595.1 of Symbiodinium kawagutii. Taxonomy (NCBI): domain Eukaryota; class Dinophyceae; order Suessiales; family Symbiodiniaceae; genus Symbiodinium; species Symbiodinium kawagutii. The sequence goes on from VSDK01012264.1 coordinate 41,063, forward strand.
TGCTGCCACTACATGTACAAGCCGCTCAAAGGGGACTGCAAATGCAAGTGGAGCCTCGTCACAAGAAGTGACAAACCGTCAAACAGTGTGGCTTTGCATAATGGAGAGAGAGGGAGAGGGAGATCCCAATATGATATGTGTGTGTGTGTGGGGGGGGGGTCTCTATGGAAATGGCAGGTACCAACACCAATGGAACAAATCCAGAGTTTTCCGGAGAGAAGTTACTGACGCAATGAAAGGACGTAAATTCAAAAATACGAGTAGAATGCAGTCTCTCAGTACCCTCTCGTACTGGCAACCTTTTCAATTCAAAGATATTCAAAGTTTCTTTCAAAATCATGTATGTAGTAGGCAAGTCGGGGTTTGCATGGACATCTACCAGTTTGGAGAGCACTTAATTGGTTTTCACCCATGTCCAATCTGCCCATGTCAAGCCCGCAAACGGCATCAAATCGCTAGGTCTAACCAACCAAATTTCGTGATGACCTCGCCCAAAAGCTACTGGTTATAGTTGATTGATGTTGATTGGTCGCTTGGTCGTTCGGTCCCTCACAGGCTTGAAACCTGCATTGACATCTCCACTTCACCAGCTGACCAAACGTTGTGGCGTCATGGCTCGGTCCTGTTCGGATGCCGGCATTGAGGCTGAAGGCCTGGGCGCAGTGAGTGCTACCATGTGCTGCCTGTTCGTTCGTGGTGCTGGTGGTACTTCTATGGTACTTTTGGGCAAATCAAACTGATTCACACTGGATACTGATACCGCTGATGGGCTGGGATCATGTCCAGATCTATTCACCTGCACCACAGATCACCACGAGCTGCTGACAATCCAAGTCATCTAAATCGATTCTGACCAAGCTGCATTCCGACCACGAAAAGACGGAATCGATTCAGGTTGTAAACACCTGGCTGCACGAAATACCTGCGGCCAATGTTTCAACGGATTCCTCAGGGTTTGAAACTTGAAGCTTGGCACGGCTTGGCACGGCTTGGCGCACGCATGGATGATGGCGGTGTGGCTGGTGTTTGGAAGTCTCAGAGCGATCAGTCGCTGCAGTTGGTTGAGCTGTCACTGGTTCCAGTCATCGAGGGCCCTGCAAGCTGATAATCTCTGATCGCTCACAACCAACCCACGCAATGTCTGCTGTAGACTCCTGGCACTCTCTGCATCTGCAATCCGCATCTTCACACACCAAAAGATTAACTAATAGGACTGTGGGTCAATACCCTGTACCCCCAGTGAACATTTCCAAAATGACCAATCTACAAGTAGCCTTTGAATAGTCTCTAGTGGGGATCTTCATCTACCCCCGTTTTGGATCTTTTTGGATGGTTGATGATGGTATGAGTCATGTGAATGGTTGACTTGACCCATGTGATGTGCCCATTGATTCGTGACGCTGAGTTTCGAACCGCCACAAAGTAGAAGGAAACAGATCCAGCCATGGACCTCACGCGAAGGTGGATGGCCATCGCTCCAAGCAGATCTCATCCACTCGGCATCGGGCGCGTTGCGGATTCGCACCGTCACGGGAACCAACAAATCGGGCGCCTGGAAGTTGGTGATCAGAAACAGCGCACAAGCATCAAATCACGAGAGAAAACGTGATAAAACATGATAAAAACACAATTCTAAAGAATAATCAGCATGTCTTGAGACCATATAAGTCCCATCTAGCTGATGAAAAATCCGAGTTCTTCAAGATGTCCACCTTTCTTTCACCCAGCCGATCTCCGGAAAATCCCATGGGCTGCACCATCTCCGCGACTTCCGGGGCGAGCAAATGGAGATCCAGTGGACAGGGCGGAGCCTCCGGACCTGAGCCAGCTGGGTTCGATGGTGAAGTCATGGTCTGTCATAGATTTGACCAACCATTTCAGCTATGGTTGATGATGGTTGATATTAGATGATAGTAAGCTATGGTTGATACTAAATGATAATAACTAGGGTTGATGCTAGATGATAATAGCTATGGTTGATACTAGATGATGATAGCGTCAAAAATATAGTTGATATTGGATGATGATGAGCTATGGTTGATGATGGTTGATGCTACATGACCATGGTTAGTTCATGTTGGTTCATGTTGATGTAGCTATGGTTGATGCTACATGATAGCGTGAAAAATATGGTCGGTTCATGTTGGATGACTTATGAATAGGATCAAAAATCGCGACGAAAATATGATCTTGGTACGGTTCATGACAAAGTTATAGTATCAAAAATATGGTCAAAATTATATAAGCATACCATATGTAGCATCAAAGGTATGCTATGCTTGATGTTTATGTTGACACCCGATTTGGTTTTTGGTTTCACCATTTTTATGGGAGTCAAACATCAAAATCATTCAAAATCTTTGTCTGGTCAGCCCCATGAACCCAGCTACTGCTAGTTAAACATCCACCAAAGTCATTCTGTTCATTGGAATGCTCACCAACCAGTGCTGGAAACCAATTGCTTCGCACTCCACATAGCAGTGACTAGCGAAATTGGTCTCTTCTGGGACAGCCTGACTGTAGCAGAACTGGCACCGAAGCAAGCCGCCACTGCGGCAGTTAAAGTGGTTGTTCCCGAAACAGGAAACCTTCGGCGTGAACTTTCAATATCTTTAAATGTGATGAACTAAAAAAGAACAGCTACTTAAACTGCACATATAGATCTCTGGGCACGATCCAATCTGCGTCCACCGTCTCAACCCAGGGAGGATTCATGTTCAATTAGAACTCTGACAAGATATGACAAGATTGGGAAAGAATGATACACAGCACACGTGGAAGATGTAGAAGGGCGATAGCCGATGGTAAACAGATATGCCTCCTCATACTGTCTCTATTTTTCAAGGATTGCCAGAGGTATAGGGGATCCTTGGGCAGCTTGCGCTACAATGAGGCTGGGTATGAGATGGCAAGCGATAGAACATATATGAACACATGACATATTCAACCTACTTGAAGGCAGGTGAACTTTGTTGAACCGCACCTTGCGACTTCAACTTCGTCTGGAAAACACTGGCCAACAGTGTCCAAGCCACGCTCCAGGGGCACTTGGAGGGCAAAGGCCTGCAAGTCATCACCGTTTTGAACTGCCAAAAAGATCTGACTGAAAATGGTGCAGTGATGTGCAGTGCCCAGGTCACACGGTTATCCCCTCAGGTGTCTTGACTATTGTTCACCCAGTTCATCTGGTTGCATTACATTCCATCACAGTTCAATTGGTAACTGCTGGTTGGACGTTGCCATCATGACATATGGTAACCATGTGCCCGCACCTCGCCAGCACGATCTCCTTGCTGCCAGTGAGCCACTAAGTCAACTGCCTCGGGACCTGTCAACTGCTCCTTCTCTCGTCCTTGGAAGCCGCAGTGAGTGGCATCCAGTGGCATCCAGTGGCACTCCTTGGCACCTTCGAATCTCAGTTGAAGCAAAACTTAACAAAGCTCAGGTATCTCAGATCCCAGACTCGAAACGCTTCGGGATTTCGCCTCCAAAAATCTGCTGCACAGCCAGCGCATCGTGCGACGCTTCGGAAGCGGCTCGCTGGCTTCTGAGGCGTGGACGCTGATCGCGTTGCTCTGTGCCAGGCGATTGGCTTGCAGCAGTCGCAGCCTCGCAAGGAGAGATTGCTGCGAAAGATCTTGACAGATCTTGAGATCTTGAAAGCCTCTCCCAGTCCTTCTAATCCCTTCAGCCTGTCTCATGATTCTCATGTTTTATTCTGTTATTATGATTTACTCTGTTTCTGTTTCCCTCGCGTTCCATGCCTCGCTGACTGTTCGGCTGGGCATTGATCACCTGGTTGGAGGGAGTACAGCAGCTGAGCCTCACCCAATGTCGTATTGAACTCGACACTCAAAACGACGTGGAAAGCTGGCGTCTCAGGGCCGATCCATTTGACCAGGCTCGATTGCAATCTCTTTGCCTCTTCAACTTCAGGCTTTGGCACTGATGTGACACGATTTTCCGCAAATCTTCAGTCTTTTGCATGCTGTCTCCATACATAGTGAGCCAAAGAAATGGTGGTTTCTGTGTGCCAAGACTTGCAATCTTTCCACTTGGGGCACCAAGGCAAGGCCAATTGAATCTCGCCTTGAGAACCACAGGCTTTCAATTTCAGTTGCGATGTCCCTGAGAAACACTGCACTTCCTGTACCTGCACTGGCTCAACTTGAAGATGATGTCTATATAATATGTCTCTATATATCAACATCATGGATGAGGATTTGTGAGTATCTATCCAAGCACTTCACAAAGGATCTAGCATTGGTTCTGACCTCATTAGACCTGCCTAAACCTCGTGAAATCATGTCAAACCAGTGATTTTTGGAGTTCATTGTAGTCGCCTGAAGGGGTGCAGCCCCTCGATTCTCCAAATGGCAGCTGAAGAGGATTCGTCCTTAGCAACAGTGTAGAGATGTGTTTCCCATAGGATCTTCCCAAAGGATCCCCCTTGTTCACTATTGATCCTAAGGGCGATATTCCAAGGGGACCAGTTCTGTCTGTTCGACCAAGCCCCAGGCTGTCGGAGGCATAAGATGGACTTGGCCTTGCCGCCCAGCTGTGCTCCAAGTCACAAGCGTCGCAAACGTTACACGGACAGATGCAGCAGCTTGGCAGGTGTCTCGAGCATCACTAACAACTGCAGGCAAACATCAGCTGCATGTGCTCTATGATCATCGATGATCATCGTATACTGTCGCCACAGCAGCCTGGCACTCAGTGAAAGAGCTGGATCCACACGAATGGGCTCCTGTCAAAGGAAAGAAGTTCAAAGAACTTGTCAAGACGTTTCTGGAAATTCTTAGAGGATGTTCTAAAGTGCAACCACCGGACTGCAGATCTGGCAGACTTGACATGGACGAACGAATAGGAACGGATAGGAACGGGAACGAAAGGGTCTGCTGTGCAATGCTGCATGCTGTGCACTCCTCCAAGCTGATCCACTGCCTCTGCTCACTCTTGATGCCATCCCCAATGGCCTTGCGCAGCCAAGTTGTGCTTCCCGCAGCATCCGAAGTTAACAGCTGAGACAGCGATGGACAGTGGAAGTCTCCTCTGCCAGAAGGAGGAAGCGAAGTGCATGCAGACCGCAGGCGTTGATGCACAGAAGGACTTGGTACAGTTGTGACACTTGGGTGTCAGCATTCTGCTGACACATTTCTTGACCAGGTCTACCTTCCATGATCGAGTGCCCTGTCTATCATAATGTAAGAAAATCTAGAACCTATCACTATCATGATCTTACCCTTTGCAAAACAAGAATCTGCCCTGTCCCTGTCTGAAACGTGCGTCAACTCTCAGCAAGTGTCCAAAATCAAAATGTGCGTGTCGCAGGCTCACTATGCATCCCGCAATTGAACGTGATATGAGCCTGATATCACCATCTAAAGATTCCTTTCGCGGTTGCTTGATGCTTCTTTACATGGGGTTGAAGAGTTACGTCTACGATTCAGCAGCAAGTTCACGTGTTTCAAGAAAACCGTAGAAAAGTGAACGTATCTCAAGATGGACTCACCAAGGAAGGCCTCAAGAGTAGTCTCAAAGTTTGTCCTAGAGGAAGAGTCTTTCTCAACAGGAGATTTGTTGGAAAGCCCGAGCGGTTCGAGTGAGGCTCAAGAGCAGCATGTGTTCGAGGAGGTCTAAAGTAGGCGTCAGATTCAGATCTGTGGACTATGCCAGTTTGCATGGGTGTGAAGTTGAAAGTGTTTGGTCAAACGAATTACTGTAAGAAGGAAGCAGCAAAAGAGAAGAATTATATAATATGTAGCAATTAAAAAATAGTAGCGAACAACATATTAGTAATGCCATTTCACGGCTTAACCGCAGCGCTCAAAAGAGGAACGAGATATAGGTTTCAGTCTAGATCGCTTGCATCCCATGGTGCCTTGAATATCTTGAATATTTGCAAACTCGAGGGGAATGCTACTGAGAACAACACCTGGCACTTTAAACTCCTTGGGAAAGTTTCCTTGCAATCGAAGGCCCTGTGCCAGACCAGTTGGCGCTGAAATCATAGAAACGTTGACTTCCATTCACTTTCTGTATTGCCTTTCATGTCGGTTACAGTAAAGAGATATAGAGACGTTCACAAACAAAACTAAACGTCGACTCAGTTGGCATGCCTCGTTCCTAAAGTCGACCTTGAGGTCCTGCAAAGACATATTTCAAATTGCAAAAATACCTCAAGGTTTCTGTCGTCAACATTGAGGGACGGCAACAAAGAACTTGTTCCGATTCAGTTCGGACTTGTTCTATGTAATCTCCTCTTTCCCCTCAGGCCAATCAAAGGCAACGAAGTTTGGGTGTGACCTCAGGTAAGTTCAGTGGAACTTAGAGAGTCAGGTCGTAGAAAGCAGCTTGACAGAGACAACTGCTGTCAATACTTTCTTTCCAAGTGGCGTGGATACATGTAGAAACGCCAACGTGCAATCCACATCTTTGATGACCAGACTGTCAAGGCGCCATCATGCAATAATCTTTCAAGCTACACAAAATTGAAGTTGCCACATGCCACAAGTTATTGTTGACAGTCGTTCCAGCGAGCATGAACTTGTACTGATATGCAGCAACATCCTGGCCTGCATTTGTGCAGTTCGCCTGGCGGCGTTGTGCTGACTCCATGTTGCTCGGGGCTCAAAATCGAAGTAACTCCCAGTGGTGGGATGCTTGGCCTTGTAACAAATGGGCTTCTTCATCTGTTCTCCTCAGGTCATTCAGCTCTCACGCGTTGTTCCTATGCGGTCTTGGAAAACGGATTCCGAGTCGCAGGCAGTTCTGGCAAGCCTTGCGATGCTGCAACCACCAGTAGCACGGCACTGTTTTGATACTTCAATACTTCCATGATGTCCTCCAAAGGCCCCTGAGTCAAATGGTGGTGGGTCCATATTAAACATCCCAACAACGGATGAACATCGCAACACCGGTTTGGTCATGTGGGGTTCACAATCCAGAGCCCAATGAGTTGCCCAATCCCAACACTTTGAGACGCTGCGAACCTTCGAGATGAGCAGACAAGGAAGGCTTCTTGGAACGAACCTGACACGGAAAAGCTCCAATGGAGAATAAGAATAACATAAGTTGCACAAGGAATTGCAAGTACATAAATTGATTTCCGAAGATAAGATCCGATATAACATGATATAAGATATGAAATATTCTATTTTTATAATATAGATGTAGCTTTATTTATCACTAACATTTGGGAGTTTCTCAAAACCATCGACCCCTGTCTGCGTGTTTGTCTCAGGGGTATGTTTGGGGAGTATGTTTCGGGTATGTTTCGTGAAACATGTCACAGATTTGGGGTGCTGTACCCATATAGGAATCGATTTCGGCACCTTGACTTCGAGGCGAAGGTCATCACTGTACACACCACTCGTCGATGCGCGCTGTTCTAGCCTGGGCACAGTCAACTGCAGCACTCAAACTTGGCTCGCCAGCAATGCAGTAGTTTTCCCCATTTTTCCTCACCATCTCTGAATGAACTGTTAATTGATGTTTATTGATGTTCATTGCCAGTTCCACACTGTTCCCTGATTGTTATTCAGGATTCTTTATCTTAATCGAATCCCTTTTCTCGTGACCTTAATTGCAGGATTCATTAGTCCAACCATGGGACTGTAAGTATTCTCGGCCCCCAACGTGTTTCTCAGCCGTCTGCCTTTGCACTGAAGTGGTCTGTCACAAATCACCTGCCATCTGCTGATCTCACTCGATCTCATGCGACGCTGATGCCATATGTGCCATTTCTCAATGAGCCATTGGCTTTGTCACGGGCCTGCTCACAGTCAAAAATGCCCCAGATCACACTTCGGATCTTTAACAAGCCCTGACAGGTCACAAAGATCCACAAGCATTCACTGTTTGTTACCTTGGTTAAGGTGAATTCTTCACGCAAAAGCCGAAAAATGAAACTTAGTTCTTCTGCTTTTGCAAAACTAAGTTCGTACAACATGTGACAGAAATTTGAGCTTCGACCCTGTGGAAGTGGCGCCATGGTGGCGCGCTGCGCCATGGCGCGCCTCTTTCTTGGGCAGCGCCGTGAGTCGAATGGTTCGGGTCTCCAGCGCTCCCAAGGTCACATCCTGGCCGAGCAACGAAGAGCCGGTCACAGCACAACGGGCAGCACTGAGAAGGCACGTGGGCCTCCGAGGGGAAGACCACGGCCTCGCTGCGAAAGCGCTGACAAGCACTGCAAGTCGAAGTGGTTCAAAGATGTTCAAAGGTCATATCATAAGTCTTCTGAAGTCATCTGAAATCTTTGTTAAGCTTTGTCAAAATTGTTGAGTCTTGTTGAGTCTTGTGGAGCTGTTCAACAGAAAGTCCTCTCAAAACTCAGCATCGAGCATCCTCACAAACGCCTGTATCATCCTGACAGGAGACATCATCAAGGTTGAATGATTCGGGGTTTACACTGCGAGGCTTTCCTGTCAGTGAACAGTTAACAGCTCTCCTGAAGATGACCAGTGAGCTGGACTGACTTCAACTCCCACTTCACTCTCATTGGGTTTGTCCTCGCCGTGACTCTCACTTCACAAGCTACAGCACTGGCCTACTGCTTATGCCGTATTCTGAGGTGAGGACAAGGTCAGCTCCACTGAAACCTGCGAAAGAAACGACAAGTGAATGAAAGCTACAGGGAAAATTGAACCATCTGCAGAAATGGCTCGATTTTGCACGATAGGGATGCAGAGATGAGCAAGATTGCGATGATGACGACGACGATGATGGCGATGATGGCGATGATGACGATGATGGCCATGGTGATCATTGTTATTGTTGCTGTACATTGCTAATGATGATTTTGATGATCAGGAGTTGTGAGGGAAAACATCAAGCCCTGTCTGGTGCAAAACGACAACCTGGTTCTTTGGGACCAACATCTGACCCCATGCGCTTCACCAGGGTCCCAGGACTGTTCCGCCTCTGATCCCACTGACGTCACACGACGAAGCGTGTCAAAGATACGCGTGTCTGACCTGCTGCACTTCTGCAAATTTTGCCATCGTACACATGGTGAAACAATGTGAAACAGGTATTAATCATGGCTACGAACTGCCATCATGCCGTACATTCGAGACCGTTTGAGCAACGCCAAGCACATGTTCTTTCTCGATACTTTGCAAGGGCTGTTCCTACGACTTGTAGCGAGCGTTTTCACTCATGAGAGTACTGTCCCACCTTTGTCGCCAAGTCAGTTCCATCCGATCCTTCAAAATCTGTGGAATGATGGAACCGCAAAAGGCAACTTCATGAACCGCAAGGGCACCTCCGGGGTAATGATGGGCAGGACCTTCTCTCCAAGCAAATCCCAGGAGGCACATACAACAGCCTGCGCAGGATCCAGGTCCACTTGCCACAGGATTTCTGTGGGATGGAAGGGGTACAACATGCCTGTCATGACAGCAGTGGCACGTGCATTGCCCGGTGGCCTGTGATGCCATGCGCTAGGGTGGGGTATAAAAAAAGGGTCAACCTGTTCGCGGAAGATGTCCCAAACACTCGGTGGAGATGGGAGATGAATGGAGATGAGATGAGTTCCAGTCTTCCACTGCAGCTGAAGTCGAAGTCAACTCTACTGGACATGACATTGGCTGAAATGATTCCAAGTTAAAACATCTGGCCACAATGCAGAATCTGTACATTCGTCAAGGTAACCGGAACATCAAATGGGTATGCTGGGGAAGGCGACCACCATTGTTTCTCCAACGTTGTTTGGAAGGACAAATATCAGGCGGAACGCTGGAAGATTGAAGGCCCTCCAGAAGATTTAGGTCAGAAAAACTGAATAATCTCTCTGGGACATGCACATTAGCCTAGCCCACATACATGCCCCGGATTCAAAATGGATGTGGCCAGTTTGGTGTGCGCAGCACGCCTCCTCTCCATTTTTTGGAGACGTCGGAGCCTCGGTGAACCGCCATAGACTCCCCTCTTGGAGAGAAATTGAAACTTCTGAGGACGTCACATCTCGAGCTGTCGCCATTGGTAGATCATCCGGTAGTCGAACCCGAACTTCGGGTTGAATGCACGGGATCTAGCAAGGATCCACGCATTGCTACACAGAGAAATGAAAGTCGAAACTGCTCCAGGCCTCGAGCTCAACTATCTCAGGGTCACCCTCACTGCACTGCCTTTGAGCTATGATGAGCTATGAAAAATGCGAAAAACTGTTGACTTCAAAGCTACTAAATGTCCCGTGTCTTGGTCCAAAATCAGATCTCGTCCCGGGATTCAAACTTTTTCACCCACTCCTTCAAGACGTAGAGGAACTCCTCCAGAATACCATGCAGCAAACTGGGAAATGAACCCCGACCATTTTTGAACGAGTTGGTTTGCTCGGCAGCTCAACATCTCATTATTTTCCTTTCCTCAGTAGTCTTCGTCTGCTGATTCGGATTTCTTCTTTGGTGACTTCTCTCAAGCCTCTCCTCTATAAATCGGTGTAATTAAACCGTTCACGCTGGTTTGTCTTCAGAATAGGAGCCTCAACCCAGAATTGTCCATGTTGGTTTTGATTTTTTGCCTTTCGTCATTTTGGAGCTCAAGCCATGCACGATGAATTACCACAATTTGGAGCTCCAAACTTTCATTTTCAGTGGTACTTACAACATTTTGGAGCTCAACCCTGTTTGTGATGTCGTGTTTCATTTGCCGTCTTTTTCCAGACCGTTTAGGAGCCTGAAACCTTCATACGCCGTGGTGTTTGCTGGCTGTTTGACATTGTCTCCAGAATAGGGCTGGAAGCTGGTTGGGAGGGCACACCGCCTTTCTACCATGTGTGGTCAGTTGAGTTGAGGGTTTGCAAATGGTGTCTTTCTGGCGGTTGCTACAGCGTCTTGCTTGTGGGTTCTCGATGTAGCTGCGATGTTTGTCGCTGTTGTCGTTTTCTTGCTCTCAGTCAAATGCGTGAAATGGAGGATGCCAGAAGCCGAGCAACAAGAAGCTCCAGAAGCCGGAAGCCTGTAGAGCGAGAGAGAGAGACCAAATAAATCCAAATACGCACAAGCAAGCCAAGAAGCCAAAAAACGTGAGTACAAAAACACAAGACTCAAACAAGCCAAATCAACCCAAAAGCCGAAACAAAGCTCAAGAAAGGAGTCAAACAGAAATGAAATGCACAAACATGCAAAAATATACAAAAGAAAACCCCAAGAAAGCCGCAGAGCACGCAAAATACAGCGCAGCAGAAAAGTATTGAAGCCGGGAAAAGCTAGGGGAAAAAACGAAACACAATCCCACATACGCTAAAAAATGCAAAAAAAATGAAAGCAAAATGAGCCCCCAGGGAAGCAAACAAGAGCAGTCCAAAGAAACATGAAAAACAAACAGAATGAAAGATGACCCAAAGTGACCATCCGAGCCCAACTTTCCGGTGAATATTTGGTGGTCAAACTACAATGCCGCTTTGAAGAGAGGGCATCCATAGTGATCCAAGATCCCAAACAAGATCATGGTGTTTCATTCTACTGATCTGCCAGCACACTGCTTTGGGTTTGCCATGCATAACAATAAACACTGGCTCCACTATAGACTTAACTCTAAAACGTGTTTCTCAAGTAGCCTTGTCAAACCAGGCTCATCTGTTTGCAACAATCACCCTGATGACTTGTTTGACAGGAAATTTTTAACGACCTACCCAGCCATCTTTCATATTCATCGTCGTTCCTGACGGTGGTCAGAAGTTTCTGTGAATAATCCCGCGATGGCCACATTAGTCCTAGTTGCAACTGAGCCAGTTTCAACGGTACCCAGGAAGCACTCCTTGCTACTTGATGCGCTCAAGCCAGTGCTTCGCCACGCTACGTCCACTGAACAGAACGAATTGTAAACCACTCATCACAGAGGCAACAGTCGGTCCTTGATATAGGTGTGCTCTCGGTCCGCCTGTGAAGTGGGAAGAAGAATACGGCACGTGTGAAGTCCGTCAATTTACAAGTACAAATTGTTATTTAACAACTTATAACTTTTGACATCTTATACCCTGACGGAGAAAGGATGGGTCAAAAGAAAAGTAAATCCTATCATTGCAAAAGAAAAGGAATGGCCTGGATGCAAACATATTTGTCAGCATCTGCAAAGGAGTTCAGGAGTTTCAAGAAGTGCGATAAGGACCTCGGGAAATTCAAGCGCCGAAGCAGTCAGAATGTTTGAAGTGAAGCATCTGAACACATTGAGATACAGAAGAAAGGCAAACCACAAAGGGATGTTTAGAGCGTTGATATTTTGATTGGGTAGCTGATACTGACATCGTGTGGCCGAGCCATGAATCTCACTTTGGGATGAGTTCACTCCTGGGCGCAGGCTCATCCTTGAGACCAAGTCCTTAGATTAATAAAGAGAAACAAGTCGAATTAGTTGAAAATCTCAACATGCATCAGCAGAATACAGCAGATTCAAAACTTAAGCTTTGGGAACCTGGCCAAATGTTTGTCGAGCCATTGTGAAATGAAAGTGATCGGTAATGTTAAACCTGCCATTTTTGCAAGAAAATGTGCCCTACTGTCCCTGCTTTCTGCTGGAAGTCGCTTCATGTCGCTTCACTCTGCAACATGATGGGAAGACCATCCCTTTCCTACGTACAAGTCCACGACAGCTTGGTAGCTGAACAGGGAAAGCCTGCAGGGATGCAGAACGAATCAACAATCCTGCATCAGCACCTCACAGCATCTCACAGCTAACAGCTACTGACTCCTGTGCCACGGCATGCCACAGTGGGCCACAGTTGTAAAACATGTTGTGGGAAATCCCATGTCGTAAATCCCATGTCATAACTCCTATGACTTCTCGAAATCAAGCCCCGCCTCTTGAAGCCATTCTTGTTGTAGGTATGACCAGCCAGGACCAAATGAAAGGCGCCTTTCCTACAGCTATGCGGGGCCCGCTACAAGCGATGATCCCACGGCTGCCATGGCCCAGCTTCTCCAAGCCTTGGAGCCCCGGTGGTGTAGAACAGCTGCCCAGCCTGGCGCATCACCAAGCTGAAGGATGAAGTCGAGTCAGACACTTTAGTCAGTGAAGCAATACAAACACTTTAAATATAAATATGTTATATAAACTTATAGACTTTACATAAATCTATAGACTTTACATAAACTTATAGATATCAAAAATCATCTCAAGATGAATTGTGTCTCGCTATCGTTTCATCTCCCGCCTGCTCCAAAATCAAGGCATTTTTCAAGTTGTTGTCGCTGATGTCTCCATGGACCTGTTCCAGGAGCTGTCGGATGCTTCACTGAAAAGGTCGGAAGACCGTGCGGAGCGCCATGCGCCATGGATCCTTGGCAGGCCTTCATCAGCCTCTGGGCAGCCTCTGTGAGGTCTCGCAACATGACCTGGTGCAGGGCCACCGCCTCGGCAGGTAACTCTGCAGTGGGTTGAAATTCTAAGGCGCCACCTGTATGATAGGGTCAACTCCACCTGTATGTGTAGTAAAAAGAATAAGGCTATGATGGGCTATGGGTCAATGTCAATCAACCAAGTAATGGGTATATTGATATTGACTCATAGCCATATTAGTGTGTAAGAAAGCGGCGGAAGTAAAATGACGGTCATCTCTGATACGATACGAAGTAGATCGGAGTAGTTGTTGTTGAAGGCTCCCAATATTCATACAACCTAAAAGATGAAATGTGATAAGTTGTTGCAATTTAAAGCGAAACAAATCATTTTGCAACATCAGAAGAGTGAGTTGCATTTGGATCACAGTCAAGATATTTTGAATGACGATGTTTCTCTGCTGCTAAACGGCTTCTCCTTAAGAAGCTGACTCGAAAGGCCAATCCTTTGGAAGATGCCTGCAGGTAGTGCTCATAGGCACTCTCCATGCAGCGGCTCCATTCCTTGCTTCCGCACACGGAAAGCTCCAAACGGCGGGGTTCATAAGAGTTAGTTCGTGGCCAAGAGTGGTTCATTACTGGTTAATTCAATGATTCATAATGATTCATAATGGTTGATCAACGGCTAATTCAATATAGATGAATGCCTGAAACCGACCTTCACGTATATACTGACCTTCGTTCTTTCATGATGAATTTGCGAATGGAACTGAGGTCTTTACACTCCTGGCAGCATTGGTGATGTAGGCGCAAAGGCCCCACCTACACATGTAGGTGATAAAATTTCGCAACCAAATTCTGGTAAACTAACATGGAAGTGGAAGATCTGCCATTTAAAATTGTTTTACCTTCAAGCACAAATGTGATTTTAAGATCCAGGTTGGCTTCCCAAAAGGGAATTGAATGTGATGTCTTTCCGCACGTGCTGCCACCATTGAATTCTTCACATGCTTCTTTCTTTATCTTTTATATCTTCCTGAAACTTGTGTTCATATCTTGGACTACAGCATTCAGAGTTTGCTGGAAAGCTGATCTGTGAATCCTCAACGACTATCTGCACATTGAGTCTCCCTCATTCTGAGCAAGAGCTCTTCAACCTCTCATTATCTGTTTGCATGACTCAGGCGCAAACATCTCATATGCACCAGCAGCATGCTTCCAACTCTTGTCCTACAGCCGGAGCAAATCAAAAACTCCAAAACTGTCAGTTTCCCAATGAACAGAGCTGGTAGGTACCACCATGTTGTTCCGGCGCTAGCAAGTCTCCTGCTTGAAGTCACTGACAACCTCAGTTCTTCCGGCCGGAATAACTTGTGCACGCTTAGAAACGCATTTTGTTTGCCCTTCTAAGTACTACACATTCCGGTAGTACCCAAGAGCAACCTGCGGCGTGCAGCATGTGAGCACTTGCAGCCCTTTGGAATCAAGGAAGAAAACTGGGCTGGAGCATCACGGAGTTTCAGTTTCAGTCCGCCTCGTAGTCTCTCAAGTGGAAAGAGAGATCTCCTGCTAATCTCATCTGACCTTCCACCTCATCAGTCATTCACTGGAATATGATCTGCCAACATCATTTGGATTGGAATAGTGATATCCTCAAAGCCAAAGAAATCGTCACCAATTCTGTTTTTCTAGAGATTACGAATGATATAGAAGTATAAAATAAGATATATATAGATGTAAAAAAAAATCAAGTTTAAAATATGATATATATATATACATATATATATATATGTATATATATATATAAGTTTAAGTTTAAACAAATGAATTTCCCACGGTTCTGTTTGCCAAGTACCTTCCAACTCAGAGGACCTCCCTGGAGGCTTCAAAACACTCTGGGCAACTCACCGAATGTAAAGGATATGCAGCGGCATCCTGCACAAACGCTCTGCCACAAGCCCCCGAAACGGAAAAAAGCCACGAAACACAGCAGTAAAGTCAGTAAACCACCGAATTTTGGGCGCTTCGGGGTTTGTCAAGCTCTGTGAATGACCAGGGTATAGCACAGTCATCTTCTATCCTCCTTACTGGTGGTTTATTGCTGTGCTGGATCTGACTCAAAGGCTCATCATGGCCTCCTGCACCACCTCACCTGCGGCATGTTTGGATCAAAGGTGCATCACATTTGATAGCATGACATTCTCAAGATAGGTGCCCAAAAATGGTTGGTTCATTTCTATAAATGCTTGCTTGCTATACATGATGACTTGGGGCGGTCCTCTATTTTGAGAAACGCCCACATTGCAGAACAAGAACCAAATCGGAGAAGGGAAGGATGACAACATGGAGAATGACGCAACACAAGCAAACTTCAGGCACTTTTCTGGTGCTACTGCAAGGGAGGAACGAGAAAGCGTTTGCTTCCGTATCCCCTCTTCATCAGTCGCTGTCTTGATCTCGAGTTGACTGCATGTGAGACGAAAATCTCATAAGAGGCTCAAATGTAGACAACCTGGAATTGGAAACTCGCATGATTGTCAGCAAATATGCCTGATGCAAATTTCAAACTAGATTCACTCAAAATATTAAAAGGCGCAACCACACTTCAACGCTGCACTTTGCAAATGCATTTGGAACGGTGAACACCGGACACTGCCAACAGCCCACCGCGAGGCATCAACTGAGTTCTACACTGTTGGGGCGGGAACTTCCTGGCCCGAAAGTCAATTGATCTGTCAGTAGATAGAAGCAGAGTGCACGTGCATGCACAGTGTACTACACGTTCAACAGAAAACTGCGGATGCATAACCTGTTATATACGACATGTTACTACATGATACATGATGATACTAAACAAATACATATAAATTGTGCATGCGTCAACTCGTGTGCAACACTTGCATGCACGCTAATCTTTGCGTCAACATGTCGCTGATGAACTCCCCGGTTGAAAGCAACAAGAACTGCAAGTCATTGACTGGCCCGCCTGTGGAGGAGCACCAATCACCTCACCACTAAACACAAGGGCAACATCCAAGGCAGTCCACTTATTCCATCTTATTCCCAAATTTCTAGTTGACTCTATTTGACTGAACCTGATTTTTTTCTGAGAACAATTGTTTTTTTGGTGACACGCATCCCCAACAAGCTCCAACCATCAAACCTTGAGTCACCACTTTCCCCTTCCCATGGCATGAGTCACCCTACCCTTCCCATGGTCATCCATGGCACCCCTCGGGACGACGAGTCACGCGATGAGCTGGAGCAGCTCCTTCTGGCTGTGGAGGTGGTTGGACCGCTTCCGCGAAGCCGATCCGCCTGACGAGCTGGTGAAGCATCTTGAACCATTGGAGTTGACGATGGTTTTGGTATGTTATGGTGGAAAATGGTTCAATGATGGTTCAATGATGGTTCAATGATGGTTCAATGATGGTTCAATGATGGTTGATGGTTCGATGATGGTTCAATCTAGTTCACTGTAGTTGAATCATTGACCTGTCAAGCCAATCATTGACCAAATGAGAGTCATTGACAAAAATGGTAAATCATTGGCTTGATAGGCAAAACATGGCAAAACTACCAGGAACTCCCCCCCATTGAGGACACGGCTGATTCTTCCAGTCATAGGCGGAGAAGTACTTTCGCAGCACTGGCTCGCCCAAGATCCAGGTCTTTGGACCTCAGTCAACCACTTGAGTGGCCAGGCATACAACAGGAACCTGCACCAGTTCCCCCTGGCGGCGCCCAACCCAAGGTGGGAATCTCCTCCACCGGCAACAGCGATGCCCTGCAAATCAGCTCCTCCTGTAGCAATGGCGCTGCTGTTTCCGGTGTTTCCCTCAGAGCTCCGCTGGGCCTCTCCAGTAGCATTGGTGATGACTCTCAAAGCTGCTGGGCGCGAGTATTCCTGGAGGCCAGTGCCAGGAGACAAATTGAGAGCATCAAACAAGTGGGCATGATGAAATCAAAACCATCAAAGTGATCCCCAAGTCATCCAATTTGAATCATGTATAGCAAAAAATCAACAATTTGTGGGGTCCCGTGTTTTCCACCCATGTAAATTAGGCAATTAGTGCATTACTATGCATAACTGGCCAATACTGGCTATAGCTTCTGCTCCCTGGTCATTGTCGCTTGCTTGGTCAGAGCCGTTCCTCAGCGCCGACCGAAAGCTCAAGCCCATCGCCCAAGTCAAAGATGATGTCGGGCCTGGGATCAAACAAGAAGGAACCTGCGCTGCTGTGGGTAGGAAGACAAATAGGCTCACAATCTGAGACAAACAAGCTCACAATCTCAAGAGTCATGTCAGAATCTACAACTGGACTGGAAGTTTACAGAGATTCCAGGGCCAAAAAACTGGGCCATATCCAAATCGCTTGAAACAGTGTGGCGCAGCTGAGAGCCTGGCCCAGGTTGATTCCTACAATCAAAATAGTCCGTGGAGTCTGCAGATGGCACCTTCTCGTCGTCAACCTGCAACGGAGTCGACCCAGCCAGGTGAATACTTCGGTGAGTACTTCCTCCAACAAAAAACTGACAGAAAAAGAGTAGAATCTGATGATCATTGATGCTCTGCCCGGTCTTCCTGGGTTTTCTTTCTATGGCTCAGTTCGAGAATGCAGGCTTGACGACAACCATTTACTTGCGGAATTGATGAGAGGCGGTGCGCACACGACGTGCAAGAAGCCAGTGCATCTTTTGCACAAATGCCTGGCCAGCTATCTGAAAGGCATCCACAACTGCATGAACATCTCTCCCTCCCTCTCTCTCTCCTGATGGGCATGAAGCTGCAGCGATGATAGTAAAACCACAATCCGTTCAACTCACCAGAGTAATCGACCCATGTCAACTAGTCCGCGCCTTTGGCACACCAATCAGGGAAGTGCCGGTGTCTGCTATGGCGGTGCAATCTCCCGTTTCACAGAGCTCCAACGTCTCGTTCTTAGTGCCGCGACGAGTCGATGAGTCACCCGCTTTCAGAGATCCACTTCCCTGAGGTCCAAGCCCCCACACGAATGTTTCGCACAGAAAGCTGCCAATGTCCGTGCTGGGGTTTGGCAACCTAGCAGGGAAATACGACGAACCAGTCGTAGTTGCATCTACAGCTTGTATCCGCTTGCTGTATGTGCTGCATGTGCTGCATGTGCTGCATGTGCTGTATGTGTGTGTGTGTGTCTTCTCCTCGGCAAACGAACTGAGCTGTGCAAATCATTGGGGTCACCACCGGAGCCCAGTGCAACTGTGAGGCAAAGCGCTCTGAATTTACACCTCAGCTTGGCAAGGCTTCATTACGGGACTTGGTCAGGTTTGGCACTGCACATGTCCCATCTGACACAGAGAAGAATCAAACATTCAGCATTCCCAGAATCGAGAGGTCCTTTTTTCCATTGCTGGAGCTGGTCGCTTCACTCTCAGATTTCTGAGTTGAAGGTGACCGATCTTCCAGCTTCACTTGTACCTGCATTTTTTTTCACTGGTATCACACCATGGACACCCAACAATCCACAGAAATCCAAAAAAATTGAACAAACTGAACAAATTGAAAGAAAAAAACAGTGGTGCCTTTTCTGCTCAAAGGTGCTCCTGCAACAAGGGAGCCCTCCTGACGTTGGGCGGTCGGAGTCGAAATGGCATGTCTCCATGTGTTGCTGCCGTGGCCCAGCCTCAGGAGAACCAATAGCGCCCTGGACCTCCTCATCTTGGCTATGGTCAGCTTTGGCAAAGCCAACCCGCTTGGAAGCCCAGTCCTAATGACGCGACGACAATTCGAAGCCTGTTTTTTACACATCTAAAAAAACAGAATGACAATGAAAGTTTCTATCAGCTTTATGACAAATGATGGTAGACAAGAGGTGAGAGATCCACGTTTCCAGCTTATGATAAATGATAGTAGTTTTATGAAGATGAGCGAAAAATCATGTCGCAGAAGACTTGGACTCCATGCGTAGATGGTGTAGTACTTCCTCAGTTCACACGGGTTTCACGGGGCTTGGCATTCAGAACGCACCTTGGCAGCTACCAGGGACGGGACCTCAAAACCGGCTCACCCAAAATGAAGGTCTTGGGGCCCAGAGGCGCCTCACAGAATCTGAGCATCAGAAGAATCATGTAGAATCATGTAGAATCATGTAGAAATTTACTAGTAAATGTAGACTTACTATCATTAGAATCATGTAACTTACTAGTAGAATTTGAGAGGGCAATGAATCAATCAGAATCATGAGGAATCAGAATCATGTCAATCAAGAATGGTTATGTAGATGTAAAAAAACACAGAATGGTCATCTCATCTTGCCTGCAAATCAAGAGGCAGCAGCAATGATCGGCAGGTCAACTTCCAAGCGCCGTCAATTTCGGGCATCTGAGTCAGAGTTGGTGCTGCAAAAACTGCGAACTCTGGAACACCGAAACTGCGAATTCGCCACAGTGACTCAGTCTGCCACAGTCATGTTGAAAGGTTTTGGGCGAAAGTAGTCCTGTGGAATTCATTGCAAAACAATGCAACATTGACTGTTCGATTAACAAATTCACGTGAAGCCAAATTCTGTGCACTAGATCAAGCCCTCTCCTCGGTATCCAAAACGATGCCGGGAACATCGGGTCCCAAATCAAAGGTAAGTTTTTCACCGGCCTGCGACAACTTGTGTCAACCAGTGCGAATCACCTTAACAACAAAGTTGTAAAGAAAATGCAGCGACAGTTTGACAGGGACACTACTCATCTCACGGCTCATCTCACAGGTCTCCTGGTTACGGCAATCCTCCGAGAGCGCTCGATCTGCAGCTTCTTGGGTCACGAATCCTTCGCCATGTCCGATACCATTGGGCGCCACCAAAACGTTGCGCGACAGCATCGAGTGCAAGGTCTTGATGGCCTCGTGGTGCTTCCCAAGCTTCGAGTCAACCACTAACAGTGTCGAGCCTACCAAAAGCTACCATAAGCATCCATAATTAGCATCCATAACAAGCTTCCATAAGCTACTTCAAGCTTCAGTCGTACTCATTCTTCGCAACTGAAGACATTCGCAGCTGGTCTTAAAATGTCTTAAAACCCCTAGATGGGGCCATGCAGCAGCTCCTGTACTCATCCTGACCCTAAGGCCTGGCGTGGAGCACCAAGCAAGGAGGTGCCAGTGTCCAGGATTGCTCGGCAGCCTCACAGCAAGAAGCAGCCCGCGGAATCATGCAGAATCTCTGAAACAAGTGGAATATATAGCCATTATATAGTTGTTAAAGATAGTTGAAGATCGTTGCAAAACAAGTTGAAAACAAATCTCAAACGTGCGTGTTTCCAGTATGACACACCTCCATCAACGCACTCGTCCAAGACATCGTCACCAATTCGGACTTGGTGAATTTGCACTTGCCAATAGCCCAGTTCTGGTTTCGCCACGGGGACCCAGCTGAAGCCCGAGGCAGCCTTGCTCTCATCATGACCCCCGAAAGAGATGCTGCTTTGACCCTGATCCGTGCGCGCCAAAAACACGGAGAAGCGCTGCACCGGAAGTGCCATCTGCTCAAAAAAGCTGAAGCCGGGGCCAAGAGATAAAGCTTCCAAGCCCAGACCCAGAATGCCATCAAAGTGGAACAAACTGAAGGGTTGATCGCTCATATCATTGGCCACAACCATATTCACGGTTGCGCAGCCTGGGTTGTCACTATCGACACTCACGCATGCCCGGTCTCTTACAAATGTACCGGTCACCTTTCCAGTTCCAAAAGTGATGCTGACGGAGTGCTGGGACACAGAGCCCCTGGGAAGGACTGTGCCATCGTGTTCAATAGGAATCGAAGTCTCAGATTTGGTCTCATTGTATCCTTGGAAGCTGCCAGCTTATCCAGGTCACTTAGAAAATGTGTTTTTTTCAGCCAAGTGTCCCCAAATAAAGCAAAAGTTCACCCACGCATGACCAAGACATACCAAGCATCTGTTGTGTTTCAAGCAAGTTTCACGCTGGCAGGCACTGTTGGGCACCACCAAGTGAGCTGATCCAGTGTCGAAAACAACAGTGAAGTCTTGCGGTTCTGGAGAACCCACTTGGATTTTTCCAAAGTAGGCAGTCTTGTAAGCAATCACGCTGCCATTCTTCTCAATTGGGACATATTGTTTCACTAGCTTCACGGTATGCAAAGGCTCAGAAGGTATGGTTGCCACTTCCCGAGCCTCTTGGCTCTCTTTTTCTCTTTTCTTGGCCAACAAAGCAGCCAAATCTCCCGCCAATCCTGGAGCTGGAGCGGGAGCAGTAGCTGCTGCCTTCGCTTGCTGGGCTTTGAGGGCAGCTAGCTCTGCTGCCAAGTCAGGTGCAGGCGGTGCAGGTGCCACAGTTTCTCTTCGGTCTGCAGGGACAGCACCCTGCAGAAAAGAGGTCCTTAGTGACTGAGCTCAACAGAATTCTCAACTCAGTCACCAGCTGCTGACTGAACGAAGGTTCGGATTTGGTGCATGATTCTGCAAGAAAAGGAAAACATGCCACAAGGAAACATGGATTTCTGTGGATTTGTTCCATCCTTAGTTTTTCCATGCACAAAAAAATGAAAAATTAAATTTAAGCCTGAGAAACACTTCACTGTCGCAGCTTTCAGCACGGATATGACTGAAAAACCTCAGCAATTGTGAGTGCATGTTTTGTTCTGCTAATGGTTTCTGTTGGTGCGAGTCAGTGTATGTCAAGGTGCCAAATGTAGAGAGTCAGTCTGAGTAATTGCTTCGCCATAGCCTGCACAGGTTCGCAGGCCAGCATGCTACAGCTGTGACATCTCAAAACTTGCTGCCTTGGGGTAGTAGCGTATATGAACGAAAATTAGTACGGTACCGGGACTTGAGCCGAAATGGCTCAAGACTGCCTCGCGATGAGTCCTGACCACTAGAACAGAGCGGGATCCAGAGATTTCGTCTGATCTTGTCCTGGGAACAACATGTTCTCCTCGCAAAAAAAAATGCCTCAAAGAAACACGCTGTTGTCATCTCTTGTCTGGGTTGCAAACCGCCAAGGGTGATTTCACTTGCATCCTTGTCCTGCAGGACAACTTCACATCTATAAAGACAAAATATTGTAGCTTCCATCATCTCTCCCGCACCTCTTTTGCGATGAAGACACCAAAGAGTGGTGCGAGTTTACCTGTCCTGCAAGCAACTCAATCCCATCAAATCAAACGCAGCCCATTAAGCGAACTCAGAGTGTACTTGTGATTTGAAGTTTATGTGAAAAAGACCATGGCTTTTCGACTGGAATGTGCTGCCTCTAACTCTACAGTATCATCCTTTTGACAAAATTGTCTGAACCATTCTGAAGCCAAGACCTCCCTGCATGCTGCTCTGCTTCCCATTTCTTCATGCACAGTTTGGTCTATTTTGGACAGCGGTGCCGTAGTCATACGGCCTCCCTTCCAGGCCGCTGTCATTGGAACACGCACGTCCTGAGTCCCGCGCTATTTGGCTGTAGACAGCAGGAAAACTGGCTGTGAACACAGTGCAATCATCACAGTGCATTGCCCTGAGCGCTCAATGAGCGATGCTCAGGTTAGATGAAGGTTCTGTACAAAACAACTGTCCGTTCCTCGGCCGGTCGCTGGCGCTTCTGTCAATGACAGTCGCTGGCGAGCTTGGGCCCTTAGGGCGGCCTCTGTCATACTTCAAGACAGCTTCCCGCAAATAGTTGGGCAATTTGGATGCCAAGAAAACAACGGCTACACCGTTACAAAACTGCGCCAACCCTCCTCTGGACACTGGAGGGAGAATATGCAGTGAATCACCCAATCCGAAGTGCTTAAAAGCACTTCAGTTCGGCCCGGTTTCACTGATATTTAGTTCTCGCGATTGTCACCCCAAAAGGTGTCGAATTCCAGAAAATATAGCTGACTTGAAACCTGCAAGCTACTGAAGCTTGTCAGTGAAAGGATTTCCCGGAGCGAAGCAGAAAAGTTTGACATTCTCCGGATCAACCTGAGACGAGGACACAAATCCTAGAGGATCACACATCATTTGTTCAGGATGGTATATGTTGGCACAATTTGCAAGGAGAGTGTCTCGGAGAGTTCTAGAAGGATGAGAGTCAATTTCAGATCAAGCAGCGGGTAGGATTTCCAGATTTTCTCCATCGCTTTCCGCCGACTTGTTTTGGTGGATGAACCACCTGCAGCAACGTTTATGATCTCTGTAGTTCTGATGACAGTCTTCAGTTTCAAAGGAGAAGCGGCTTCCGGAATCCAAAGTACTACAGTATACTGTTTTCAAGATGGCCTCGGTTCAAATCGCTGTGGAACAGCGTTCCATGCCAAGCCTCTACTCTGTATCCACGTCCCTTTCCTGGTTTGACGACAAAGCAGTCCTTGGGGTTGAAGTCTTAGGAGCTTTGGAAATCAAATAAAGCTGCACAATAAGTTTGTTCAATATGTTTCATACATTTATCCGTATCCCATGCACGTGTTTGCTCAAACACAAACTGAGACAGCTTTCTACCTATATATGTGAATGATGCTTCCAAGCGGAGAAACTGCTTTGACAAATTTCTGCAAATGATGAGAGCCATAAAAATACATCAATTTGGTGACCTATTGCGATGCTTGATCAATATCTCTTCCCGCTCTAGGCGACAATGAACCATAATAAACCCTTACAAACAAATAGCATCATCGTATAACTCAAGCAACCAGGGATGGTTTTTACATGCTGAGGGACTGTCTTGCTCTCCAAGAAAGCTCGCAAATTCCCAAGTTCCTTCTGATAGCGCTCATTCCAATTCTCAATCCTTAGACTTCGCTGTCTGTGCAAATGCATCACTGATCATCACCGTCTTTCCGATTCCGACTTGGGACAGCGAAGCAACCTCGACTGAATCAAACCCAGCTTTTTTTGAACAGTTGGGAATGGTGAATCCAATGGAAATCCAAGTCTGAATCCAAGTCTCCACACGAAGCCTTTTGATCCTGGTTCAGAAAGCTGCGTTCGCACCTGCTCAATCACCTCTTCCTCGAGACTCTCTGGCTGCTCCTGACAACCACGAGACCTGTCCGTAAATGGCACCTGCAAATGGGTTGCTATATCTGTTGGGCATCCAAATGGGTAGTTTACCTTGGGAAAGAAATCAAATGCTTAGGGCAATGTGAGGGGTATCATCATTTGATGGGCAGTTTTCAGACAAAATGGCCAGGTTTGTCACCGTCTGCCACGCAGTATTCGTGTGCAACTCGTAAGTGTTTCTTTGTTTCGTATTGTTTTGTTTCATATACTCTTGGATTAGACTTGTCAGTGTGATGTTGAAGGGCTCATCAAAGCACGCAACAAAGGTCGTGGTCGTGCAGTGGCGGTCAGTCATGGCATCAAGCTAAAATCATCCTGAAGTAGATAGAAAGCCCCCATGTTCAAACTTGAAACCATTTACCTATATGGGATACGATCCAAATACAGCAATCAGTAATCCTTGCATTTCACAACACCCGATTGCCCCACCAAAGTATTGGGCCCAACACCGACATCCAAAAAATCGTCCCCCGTTTTGGATGAACGGTTTGCAATGATAGAACCAACAGATAGCTATGAACTGCCACGTCCAGTGATGATCAAAAAGCTCCAGATCATTTAAGCATGGTTAGTGGAGACGACATGGTAATTCCCAACAGCAGGATGCTTTTGGGTTTCAACCTCTAGAAGCAGGGGGTGGTGGCACCATCTTCCGACAAAATTCTGGGCGGACACGGGTTCCAGGAACCTTGGAACCTTGGTTCCCAAAGTTTTTTGCTGCTGTTGGGTTGCAAAGTTGGGTTAATTTCTGTCATAGATACCATGGTAAATGTTAATGATGGCTAATGATTGTTTCAATAGATAAGGCGCATCAATGAGCATGATCGTTAATGATGGTCCATCAAAAAACTTACTATGACTTTTAATGGTTCAACAATGCTTGTTATGACGTGTTGTGAACAATGGTCCTTGCTAATGGTTTATTGCCAATGTTCCATTGCTAACTGCCTACTCTTGATGGTGCAACCGGACACGCATGTACTCGGCACCACCGCAACGATTTCCTCGGCAGCACCTTTGGGCCTCAGCCGCTACCGAGCAGCCCGTGGTAGCAGTGTGGATTGACCACCAAAACCAACAAAAACCAACAAATCGCGACATTTGCAAGTGGCCAATTGTGAACAAGTGGTGCTCTTGAACTCCACAGGACTCAAATTGAGAGATTTTGGACGGCAAGGTGCTTCCAAACCAATTTGCTTGGGCTCACCTTCATGCTAGCAGCCTCAGTGGAAAGGGCTCAAGTTTTCGAAAATTCTGAATTCTCTCTGGTTGACGCTGGCAGACGGTCGCATTCTGAATCCGAATGTCAAAGTGCTAGGGACCAAGCCTCACGTGGCGTTCCTTGCCTGCTTTCTGCAGAACCTTCTGACGCTGCTGTGCTTTCTGTGGGAGATGCGAGCGTAGTAAGTGTAGTGCCTGGCTCAGTTGAAAGAAGCAATTGAAGCCAGTCACATTTGCTTCGCCCAAGGCACTGCATGATCCAAAGTGCAAACAGATTTGGGTATGCCGTCTATCCATACATGGATAAAACTGGGGAGTCAAATGTCTAACGGAATGAAAACATCGATCTTGGGACAGGTAGTGCCAGGTAGTTGGTTCATGTAGGATAGCCATTTCGTGAGTTCTGTCAAAGTCCTGAGCTGGACATTGCACCTTCACCTGGTGCAGGCTGACATTGATCCCGAGTTGTGCTCAGGAGGGCTGCCAGGCTAGACACAAAGTCAGCAGTCTGATCCTTGAGCATCGTTTCCTCAGCGAAAGGAGTTTACGCTATGAAGATCGAACACAAGATGCAAATAATGTAAGGTGAGTAGACATGAACAAACTGTGAATGTTACAGTAATTCACAGGAATATCATCGAAGTGATGCTTTGCGCTCAAAAGCCTAGTGTCAAATGCAGGACCTGGCACATCGCAAAGATCTTGAACGCTTGGCTTTGCCTCACGGCAAGCCATGGGAAATGATCAAAAATTCAGCTTGGGGTTGAAAACATGAGCTATATGAGCTTATGTTTCACTATCTTTCAATGATTCCCATCATGACCTCAGTTTCAATGTTTCAATGATTCCCATCATGGACTCGGGACTACATGTGGGCTTAGAAATGCACAGTCAAACAACATCAAATACATCATTTATCTCTCATTGACTTATGGCGTGAAAGCACTCAGGTTCTTACTAACCCATTATGAGTATTCCGCTAAAATGAAACATCAAACGTCAGCAGAATTATCTTCATACGTTGAAATGACTCAAATTAGCTTTAGAAACACTTGCTATAAGTTACAGATGTCACTGGAGAAAATTCAGGAGCTGATAGGCTCTGGAAGGCACAGTTCACACCTTAGCAAGCCTAGCACCCCATGCAGCGCAGCAAAGATACACAGTCTTTATGGACAGCTTCCATTGCTGTCGCTGCTTCGGCTTGACCCACAAGTCGCGACTGTGCAATCTGCACACGCCAGTCCCATCGTCGAAGAGCTGGAACCTGCACACCGCGGCTCAGCGAAACTGCACCAGCACATGTTTTCCAAGGGAAACTGAACAGCAAAACCCTACAGCAGTAGTGGGAGATCCATAGTGATGGTGAATCACCAGCGATCTGATTTATGGT
This sequence comes from Symbiodinium kawagutii, assembly GCA_009767595.1. Classification (NCBI taxonomy): domain Eukaryota; class Dinophyceae; order Suessiales; family Symbiodiniaceae; genus Symbiodinium; species Symbiodinium kawagutii. The sequence continues at coordinate 67,976 of VSDK01012264.1, forward strand.
ATGACTATATGGTGGTGGTGGTGGTGGTGGTGGTGGTGGTGGTGGTGGTGGTG
>VSDK01012264.1:76497-111114 GCA_009767595.1 Symbiodinium kawagutii
AACCGCTCTGAATATGGATCCGCGTAAAATAGATTGCCAATGATTGCCAATGATTGACAAAGTAGACTGCCAAATGATGGCCAATGATTGCCGATGATTGCCAATTTTGGCTGTTGCCAAATGATTGCCAATGATTGCCAATGATTGAACAAGTAGATTGCCAAATGATTGCCAACGATTGCCAATGATTGAACAAGTAGATTGCCAAATGATTGCCAATGATTGAACAAGTAGATTGCCAAATGATTGCCAATGATTGAACAAGTAGATTGCCAAATGATTGCCAATGATTGAACAAGTAGATTGCCAAATGATTGCCAATGATTGCCAATTTTGGTTGTTGCCAATGATTGCCAAAACCATCAGAAAACAACTGGCAAACAACTCATTTTCCATGCTCCTCAATCTCTGGCTCTACATGATCAGCCTCGGTCAAGACGCACTTTGCATGTGGTCACAAAGGTCGGAAGAACTCTCACTCTCAATGGTCACTGGCCTCCAACACCTCTTACATGTTCTTGCATGATGTTCACCCTTTGTGTCACATCTGTCCAACCACCTGGAAAAAAACCAGCGGAAGGACCATCGTTTTTTCAATGATCCAAGGCTCTGACGGGGCCATGATTGATTTCCAGCGCAAAAACGGGATTTGGAGCGAAGCGAGCTCTGCAGATTTCCAGTTTCTTCGCCAGTTCTTCTGCATTTGGACTCTGTGGATCAGAGGAGTCATGTAGAAGTATTGCAACTCTAGAAGGTACTGGATCAAGCACCCCCTGTGTGCAGAGTGGCGGCATGTTGGACGAATGCAGAAGCTGCTCCAACAACATCGTTGGATCCGGTTCCTTGGACATGACCACGAGCACAGCTGCGCAGGGCTGATCGAGGCCTTCATGATCTGACCATCGCAACGACCGGAAGAGTGCGCTGCGCCATTCTTCGTACCAAGGACTAGGAGGACACAGTGGGGCCTTAGAAGCTGATCGGCTCGCAGCGTTCAAAGCACTGGACTCCACGGTCCACTCCGCCAGCTGATCTGCTTTGGCTGGACTCAGTTGGACCGCTGCGTCAGCATCCGTGAATTGCACGCGGAAGTTTTCGATGGTGAAACTTTTCTCTAGAGACTGCACCGAGACAGAGATCCCAGGAGGATAGTGTCCTCCAAAAGGTGTAAGGAGTTCTGCCAATGACAAACCATTCACTTCCTTAATCCTTGCTTTGGCATGCGCAGTGCCAATAACCACGATGACAGGTTGAAAGACTTCCCCGTGAATCCATTTAGCGTATTGCTGCGGGTCAAGCATGGCGAACGAATCATGACACGTGGAAAGAAAACTCAGGTTTGAGTTCAATGCTCAATTGTTGTCTAGTTTGCTGTTGTATCCGGGGCAATTCATTTTCACTCTGTGCAAAGGTCTCGCAATTGCGGAATGTGCTCAAACCACTAAAGTTGTAAATATTGATTCTTGCTGGGCTGGCAGCTGATTTTGACCAAGGTCCAACATGTAAGTTAGTGCTGCAAACAGCTGCAAGTGGCAATGCAAATTCGCACTTGGCCCAAGCAACAAAAATGAGCGAAAATTGCAGCTTGGATTTGTCGACTTTGTGACTCTAGGACAATGCACCTATGCACTTGAACCCTAGCACAAGAACTCACCAAGGAACGCAAAGCCAAAGCTGGCCAATTGTGGCGGGCGAACCAAAATGGAATTGCCTACCATCATCCCGTTTGAAGCAAGTATCAACTTTACCAAGTGCCAATGTGCCAGTATGGACAACGGCAAGTAGCCCTAGCACAGCCTTTTTCCACGATTGCTGCTGCCGCTCGAACTTCTGCCGCGCTTGCGTTGCTTTCTTCGCCTAAGGCACTGGTGATTCTTAAGGCACTGTGTCTAGAAACAACGACCTCCAAAACCTCAAGTCATCACTGGTCATCGCTCTTTCTTTGGCTCAGCTTTCGACTTTTCATTTCGACCTCGTTTCGCTTTGCTGCTTCGGCTGCTGCTACCTGAAGGCTGCTACAGCACCAAATGCTTGCTAAGTTTGTGTCAATCCCTCCTGTTTATGACTGGTTCTTTAGAATTTCTTTTCTCCCGGGCGGGAAAAAGATTTGCTTCTCTTCATATATCCTACCCGTAGCATAGTATATCCTATAGTTTTCCTGTCTTTCCCGTGGTTCTTCCAACTTCGGCAAGAGTTCCTTGGGCGCTCCAACGTCGCTTACCTTTGCGCCCACGGCGCAACTTGTTCCGAACCTCAGAACCATCTGTGGTCCCCAACTGTTACGCAACTCTCAGTGATGCTGCGGGCTCAGCTTGAAACTGGTGAGCTGCTGCTTGACCTGCTCGCCATTTCAAAACCGCAGGGAATGTAATTTTGAAAAATTGAATGTTTGAAAAATTTGGTCAAAATGACATAATGGTCAAATTGGATCGATATTGGAATCTGTTACATAAAAGGTCGCAGTCTCCTCACTATGTGGGTCGCCTTGGTTGTGGCCTCCGGCTGGGGGATGATGACTTTGATCTGCTCCTGCCTCGGCTCTGCTCCGAGGACAACCTTCCTCTACAAAGCTGCCTTCAAGTCTGCTGTGCCCACATCTCGTTCAGGAACGAGAATGATTTCTGTGGGGCAAGCTGCTAGGTGCACGGTTCGAATCAGACATGCTAATATCTTAATTATGCAGGTTGCAAACTATGCAAATTTACAGGTCGGCCGACCCCGGCTTGCAGCAGCGGAGCTTGTCAGAGAAGACATCGCCGGCAGCAAGTGCAAAAGAACGGGTGGAGGTTTAGTTGCTACTTTCAGCCGCATGGGGGTTTCGCATTCTGAGTCCTCAGTTTTGTTAAATTTGAATGGCTGTTTTGGCTGTTTTTTCTTGGTGGTTCCAGAAAGCAACGTCGGCAAGGAGCAGCCCGAGCGGGCCGGGCTGTCCTTCACTAGCATTGGGTTTTGGTTTGCTTTTGGCTTTTGGATGTTTTGGCCGCTTGCGTCTCACTATTTCAGGCAGAACTAGTGATGAAAACTAGCAGGGGCTGTCAAGAACAAGCAATCATGATCTAATAACTGGGTATGTACGTGGGTCGCACTACCCTTGGACCTGTCACCACGTATTGCAGCAGCCACTAGTTTTCATCACTGTAAGCCAAAATCGTTCATCAGTGTGTCTTCGTGCAAAACCTTTGGATCCGCACCCTCTCACCGGTTGGCGAGAGGAGGCAGCCCTTAAACAATTCCTGTTGAAGCACAAGATCTCTGGAATCATTGGAATCATTGGAATCAATGCTGCTCATCTAAGAGATGCGCTTTTGCGGTGTTCCTCCTCCATCTGGCGCTTGTTTGCTTCCTCTTTCCTGTATCGAGAAGCTTTCAAGGGCTCAGGAATGCTGAGGAGTGGAAGAAATCTTGCCTCTTCTTTGCCAGCTCTGCTTGCACTCTGGCGATCTCCTTCCAAGTCATAAAGTGCACGATTGGTCGATGTTGAATCCTCTTATGTACATCCTACTGAATCTCGCAAGTCTGGGAGTGAAGATTTCTGGTTTCATCTTGTTTCAGAGGTCCTGCTCTTTGGCTTGCAAAAGCCTGACACAGGACATGCGTTTCAAGTTTCAAGATGTCATGCTCTGTCAAAACATGGCGCTAGACACATTCCGCATGCCTTGCAGTCTCTTCTGGCCGCATTGACCGGGCTGCTTTTCGTTGTTCCTCCTGTTGCTGTTTTTCTTGCTCCTGAACTTGCAGCCGCATGCAGTCGGCTCAGGTCCCCATGGTGAAAAGAAATACGATCTGACAACAACCAGCAATTTTGCTTTTGGACTTTCTTTTGGACCTGCTCCTGCCGTCTTCGTTCCCGTTCCTGCGCAGAAAGTCCGAACAAGGCAACTGCGCAGAGTTTGGGGGAACATTCAACCAATCAGTCATGCATCTGCCTGCTTTCGACGCTCAGCTTCCTCACCCTTGCGCTTCTCTGCCTCTTGCCGCCTCTCCTGGTGTAAGAGGCAGTCGAACCGTGCAAAGGCCAGTGCGAAGGCCAGTGCAAAGGCTGAAAAAATTTACACACGCTGCGATCTGAAGCCATCTCCAGGCCTCCACCTCAAATTTCATTCGAAGCTTGTCTTCTTTGGCCATACCTTGATGAAACTAAGCAATTCTGAAGCGTCAGAGAGCAATTCCGAGTCAGATCTTGGCTTCGCATGCTTCACTGGCCAGAATTGTATTCCCATGTTGGTCGTCTTCAAACTCAGCGGTTCGCATGATGCCAAATTTTACTGGGATTCAGAAAGTCCCGAGGCTCTTACGTTTCAACTCAACTTCACGCTGCTTGCCTCAAATGAACAAAACACAACGGAACTTGGGAATGACTGCTATGAGAAGGTTTCAATCACCAACTGCTCCAGCATGGTCATTCTTAAAACCCAGAAGACAAAATCAGAGTCCGACGTTCTTCTTCCTCTCTGGCCGCCTGCCGCTCTGCCTCAACAGCAATCGGCTGCTCTGACAAAATGAAGACAAAATGTTCATGAGACTCAAACCAAGTCACCGAAGTTCCAGCGTCAAGTCATTCAGTTCAAGAAATTTTGTCAAATCCAAACCTGTCGAACAGTAAGTCCAGCCTCTACTTCTTTCCGCTTATCATCTTCTTCCTCAACAGGTGCACTTACTGACCAGCACCGCCCCAATCAAACATAGACTGTGGACAGCCTGCTGTCGGCGTCGCAGAAGGAAGTTGTTTCGGCGCTGCAGCTCCTCACAACTACAGAACTCAAAAAAAACCTGGCGTCTGAAACAAGCCATGGATTTTTCACCCAGGAACAGAATGGCTACTTTCGCTAAGAATAACGGCTATTATTGGATGATTAGTAGGTACATGTGGGTACCAGCATTATCATCATTTATGGACAAACCCATCAGATTGCGTTGAACTGAACTTGGGATTGACTACGCTCGGCGAAAGGCAGCCAACGAACATTTCCAAACCGCAGCGAAAGGAAGACCAAGGTTGTGGACCGGAAGGGCTTAGAAAATCTGTATCGGGCTATGTCGGTTGGCTTAGTTGGTGATTGCTATAAATCGTTCGAGGTTTTTGTTGCCATTGGGTGACATGGGTGACTGCAACTCGATTGTCCAAAAAAATCACCAGTTGCTGAGTCAATTTCGCTGTCATGATCTTTGTCTTGAGGGGTGTACCCGACAGCAGGGTTGCTGTTCTGAGGTGTACTGGCACATTTGATCTGAGCTCCTGTTCGAAGCGTTGTAGTTCAGCTTCGGCTTCCTCTCAAGATTCTCAAGTTGAAGCTTGTCAAGAGAAAGGACTGAGACCAGGCAATGTGCACAATGCTTGCATTGCTTGCATGAAAAAGGCAAGTACTTCTCAAAAAAAGCAGCTGAAGACTTTGTCTGCTTGCCTTTGCTGTCGGACGTACGTTCAGCCAGTCGCGAATAGACTTGAGCACTAATTGAAATAAGGCCCAGGCCTTGTATCTATTTGCAGTGAAGTCTTTGTTCACTGCGGTGCGATTGTCGCTTTGCGACGGTCAAGTTGAATTATTTCTTCTTGTACGTATAGGCGCTGTGTATCAAGTCTGGACAGCAGGTAAAGGGATTCATCAAAACAGGATGCGTCTTTAGTTTGAAGTCCTGGTCAATGGTGACTACCACGAAGCCCTGCTCAAGGCCATCGCAACTCCAACCTCCACCACCTCCAACCAGCCAATCATGCGGTCCTGTTCTGAAAGTCGATGTTTGATCCGTGTTATGACGATGGCCAGAAAAGTAGGCCAAGCTTTGGCCAGGCTTTACAGACTCAGGTCGGAGTTGCTGCAAAAATTTGGGCACCGAGTTGAAGTAATCCTGGCAGAAATATCGGCTGAGGGGCTGAGCCAAAGTGCAAAAGAGGACTGCAAAAAACATTACTTAAAAGTAACTTAAAAGTACACATCTATACCGGTTATATTCAGAAAATCTAATAAGTCTACACAGTGGTTTTTCTATTCGACATCATTCGAAGCTTTCCATGGAGCTTAACATTTGCAGCCATTGCAGCCAAAGGGTCTGAGGGGTAGTGTGAGAAAACAACGAGGTTGCTTCTCTGCGATGAATTGAGACGCTTGGTCATCAAGTCAAAAGCCCCATCTGCACGCAACTCAGCGTTGTGTTTGCATTTTCGTGGACATTTGCTGTACTGACAATCCGAAAGCTCCAACTCCTTCACGGTTCGACTCTTATTCCAGCCGTCCATGAACTTATTCAAGTCGAGGGCCACCACTTCAAGGTCTAACTCTGGATGGTCGATGTGCCAGTTGTAGTTCGGCATATAGAAAGTCCAGTAATCGTGAAGGTTCCAACTGATTTGTGATCCTTCATTTGGGTTACACATGCCAGGATCATGATGAGTGTCATGATTGCCATAAACACTGTACCACGGAATGCTTCTCAACCTATCTGGGTACCTATCTCGCCATTGCTTCTTCCAACGAGGGTCGTCTTTGGAGGTCAAACCGTCTGGATAAAATGAGTCACCCACATTGATGACGAATTTCACGTCTCCAAGTTCTTCCATCTTTTGAGTCATCAACATTCCAATCTGTTGCTGACAAGCTGATTTGGGCACATTTCCATGGACCATTGAGTCCCAACCCCAGTCACCTACCACCAAGAAAGAACCTTTCCGGTTGGTCGGAACCGCATGTTCGTCATTCTCACAAACATCATGGATAAACTGCTGGCTTTCTCCACATGGTCTCATCTCCAGCTTGGTAAATGCCAAGGCCAAATTATCAACGACACTGATGCATCTGTCACCCTGGCGGATTTTGTGATGATCCCAATCGATGGTGAAGATCTGCGTCGCATCACCATCAATGCATGGCGAAAGCCCCAAGAGGGGGGCCCCTCTGCCATCCCAATGGCTCTGAACATCCATGCAGTAGCTTGGGCTTGAAGCCAGAATGATCTTCCCACCTGAACCAGAGACAGGGTGACCGTGGTTACCATGGACATCCCAACAAGACCTACGACAGTCATCCCAACCTCATCCTCTTAACTTCGAGACACTCAGTAATCTACGGAGACAAGAAAGATTGATCTTGGGCTCTAAGAAATATCACAACGAGACTACGCAGTTATGTTTGAACCGTTGGTTCAGGGATAGACATCTCCATTCCACTGGTTGGGAACCCATTGCGATGTCCCCTCAGTTGCTGAACTGCCTGGCACTGCTCATCGGATACACCAGGCAAACCATTTCGTCATACATCATGAAGTACATCATTACATGTTCACTTTTGTAAAGCATGTAAACATATGTAAACATATTGTAAACCAACTTGGAAAGACTGAGATGGGCGGGTCGTGATTGGCAAATTGACTTGAGGAAAATATGTAAAAGCCAGGACGCATTGATCTGAGCAAATAAAGGAATTGACATGCAGACACTTCCAACAGACCAAGTGCCCTCGCTTTGCTGATAAGTGCAATCTAGTACAAAAGCCAAAGCACTGCGCTTGAGGCCAGCAGCAGGAAGGACAGGAAGGAGACTCGACGACAGAGTTGGACTCCGAAAGTTTTGTCGCGGCAAAATGCACTACTTGTTCTGCCACATGTTTTTTTGTTGGATGCTGCGGGGTGGAATAGGCACCGTGTGGAAAGGGGCACACCAAAGCCACAGATCCACTGCAAACGCATGGATTGTTTTACCCAAATTTAGAAGCTGCGTGTCGTGTCGTGTCAAAGCACGTGCTGGGGTTGTGTCGAAGAGCTTAAGATCGTAAGCTTTGTGTAAGCCTTGTGTAAGCCAGTTAAGTTGGCATGATGTTGTGTCAGGGTCTAAATGTGGAACGTCGTTGCAGGGCAGAAATGATGGAGAGGATAAGGATGGAGCAGGAGGAGGAGAGCAAGAAAAACGAGGGAAATAAAAGCAGGACAAAAGTCTTCATGTAGAATTCCCTCGCCCATAAAATACACATGAAAACTGAAAAATCCTCGTTTTCATCTTTGGGCAACACGCTCGTTTCTTTGTAACCGATGCACAGCATCAAAACTGTTGGGGTCCAACCACATGGCCACCCTTTTGATGTGATGCTGCACTACTGTCCCTGCATCCAAACCCATCTGCTTTTAGAAGCATCAAAATTGGTTTAGTACTTCTTGGGGCTTCTGAGCTGACAATGGTGATGATCATTGACAAAGGCGATGGCAAGGAGGGCTTTTTGGGCGCAAATACTGGAGGGATGATTTAGAGAAGCACTGGAACTGAGGAAGATGTTACATCAAAACGGAAGCTCAAGAATGGTTTATGTAGCAATGCTGTATTCGTGATCGGATCAACCACAAGTATTGACCACCAGTATTCATAATAAGACATGATAAGCAATAGCCATCAGTATGTTTATTACCGTCGTCCAAAATGACACAACTTGACTTTCTGAATGCGCCTGTAGTGAAGAGCCAGTGCTGTCGAGGCAAATCAATGCCATGATCCTCACAGAGGGCCAGAGCGAGATGCTGCCCGTTGCCCACCTGCCATTGCATCGTTCCGATGCACAGCGTTGGATCCATGGACCACTTGAGTTGACGCGGACATCCTGCGCGATTTTTCCCTTTGGGCACTTGGGCCCCTTCCATGGGAGTCAACACACTTTCACAACCCGTGCTGAAGGCTTGAACTTCGGGCAGCTTGCTGCTGCACTGATTGGAGACTTGCAACTGGTTGAATTGATGCGTCACCACACAAGCCTTTTGACCTCCTCCAAATGTCAAGGCTCCAGACAAAACGAATTCCTGTTGGAGATTGTTTTCTGCACATTTGGCCAGGTGTAAGTTGCTGCCTTTGGCCTCAACGCAAAGATCCAAATTCAACGCCAACTGCAAGCTTCCCCCAGAATTTCGAAACTTGAATTGACTGGCCCCAACGTGGGTGTCCAGACATCCTGCGGATGTAAGTGCTACTCCTTCCTTCAAGTGCCAACCGACTGTGGTCAAACATTGCCCTGTCTTCTTGAAATGAACTTGCTTAAAGCAACTTTCCAAGCAAGGCATGAGCTTGAAATACTGGTTAGATCCCCGTTGGCAATGCCAGAGTTGAAGTACAGTTCCAGGAGACGAGGATCCATACTGCACATCCATGCAAAGATCAGAGGCGGACTCAACGTGTCCTTTTTTGGTCAAGTTGAAATGCTGGTTCTTGTCGGCAGCTTCGGAACACCTTGCAACATGGAGGGGAGCACCCGGATACGGCTTTCGTTGGCCCATCACATTTATGCAAAATTCAGGGGCAGCGGCCAACCGTGCCCTAGTCGTATTGCCTTCCTTTGTGAAAATCCATTCGTCCAGAAAACCCACGGTGCCACAAGGCTGTACCGTGAGTTCTGCTCCATCCCACGGTCCTTTGGCTGCCGCACACATTCCTGGATGCGCCCACCAGCTAAGCTTCCTGCCACAAGTTGCGAGCTCTGCAAACTCAACTCCTGTGAACTCATTAGGATCCTGCGGATCCTCACTGTCGAAGTTGTCCCTGTACCAGGACCAGGCAGCAGTGCAAGCAATCACGCCAATGATTGAGATCCCAATGCCCAAGACGCCCTTCGTTCTACTGGAGAATCTGGCTGATCTGATTTGCACCAGCGGCGCCGACTCCTCATCGTCCATGACGAGGCCACTTTCTGCATGTGCCATCTTTAGGTCACACAAACCGTTCCAATAAGATTGGATGTTGCTTTGAGCAAAAACAACGGCAAACATGGCATCACTGCGAAAATACCATAGGTCCTATAGGTTCATGAATCCACGTTTTTTCCGGTTCCAGCACTCTCCCTGTCTCTCGTAAGTTCAAAGAAAAAAACAACTTGCATCGCAGCTCTGAGCCTTGGCTGAGAAGTGCCATGGTTTACAAACGGTTACCATGTGTGACTTTCCATCGGAACTGCCAGGATGGCCTCCTTCTCCCGTTTCCGCCGCTTTGCAGCTTCTTCTTCCTTCAGCCTGTGGGGATGCTGAAGCCCAGCAGTGTCAGAAACAGGGTGATCCCCAAGAGATACATCTACTGAATCGCTAAGAGAAGTAAATGTCTTCAAAAATAAAAAACATAGAATTTAGCATCGTTTCACAGCTTTCGGTTTGGACCGCAAGGTGTCAAGATGTGTCAAGTCAGCAGCATCACAAGACTGAGTCGCCCAAACCCCAAGTTGCTGCGACCCATAGAGCCCCTCGGCTGCCTGCGTTTCTCCTCCTTTCGCGCTCGTTTGCTTTCTCGCTTGGTATCCTGCACTGCGGTGCACTGGGTGCTGGTACAACCGGTCTGCAACCGTGGTCTGTGAGTAGAACAAAACCGTTGAAATTGAATCCACCCATTGGGAGCAACGTGGAATTCTGTTGAAGTTTTGGCTCTAGACATCTGCCAAACATAGACATTCAAAACCATTCAAACATGAGGTTGGGTAATTGAGAGCCTGCAAGGCAGAAAGGAGAAGGCTTCAGCCGAGTCAGAACCCAGGGTCGAACAAAACAACGTTACAATCTGCTGACTAAGCTCCACTTCTGCAGTTTCTGAACCTTCTGCAATGGCGGTGCTGCGTTCTCCAAGTCATTTCATCTCATCTCTGAAGATCATAAAGCACGAATAGTTTCATCAAAAGCTTTTGATCTCATAGTTGGATTTTTTTTCAAAATCGTCCTTGTCATCATTCTCATCCTTGGGTGACTTCGCCCTCGAATCCTTCTCGTTCTTTTGATTCTGCCTGGCTTCAGAACAGAACTAGTTTGCAGACTCGTGCTTTTCTCTACACACAGAATCCAAATCTACATGAATCTACTTTATATATGGAAATCTCTAAAGGAGATTTGCACTACTTCAGCGGCTGCTGGAACTCTCTTTTGATGCTGCGCTACTCAGAACTCGGCAGCAACTGGGAATGTCACATCTGAACATGACCCAACCATCAGAAAATCAAGAAATCAAAAATTGACCAAGAACATGACTGAGAAAATCAGCATTATCAGCATGGTAGCATTCAAATTATTTAGGGTCATCATTGACTTTAGAACTATTTCATACATTTTCATACCATTTCCAGTGTTTCTAGTGCCATTCGCACATTCTTCCCATGCCTCGAAGCTGGCGCCACTGGTCCGAATGGATTTCGGGCTATGGCTGCACTCGTCTGACTCGTCTGACTCGTCTCGACCTCTGGAAGCAACACCCACCAGGCTGAGCAATCTGGCGAGCCCAAACAGTCACCAACAGCAGCAACAACAGTAATGGTAACCCAGGATTAATAAACCCCGGGTTGATTAACTAGGGGATTCCCATTTTAATGGACAACCAAGGCTTTTAGGGGATACCCCCTATTAATCAACCAGGGGTTTATTAATCCTGGGTAGCCATTAACAATCTCAGCAAGAATAACGGTTTATGGTGGCTCGTAAGCAACGGAAACCAGCAAAGTCAGGTCGAAGATTGGAAAATGCGAATGAATCAACCAACCCCCGTGGCTTTCCGTGAAAAGCCGGTGTACTCCCATCAAATCTGGTTGCTATCTCAAGTTCATTACAGGAGTCAATATGAATCTCCCAATACCCCCGGTCAACATTTCGGGCAAACAAAGGCGTTCCTGCGATGTTCCCAGGAACCGCCCACACTGAAATGGGAACCCTCAGCAACTGCATTCTGCCGCCCAGGATTTCTACAGCTGGCGCCATAGAGCTGGGTGTCCTGCCTTGGCTTCAACTCCTTTGTCCTGTGACAACTCCCTGCCTTTCAACATCAAGAACTCACTAGGCATGAATCCTAATTTTCTGTTGATGGTTGATGATTCCGCTTGGCATTTCTGTTTAGGTGGCTTAGAGACTTCTGTTTACTCAGCTAAAAGCTGACGCAACATTGTTCTGCATGCAGAGAGTCCTTGTGGTCTTTTCGTTCCTGAACAGCCAACAAAGTGTTCCGAGGGACGAGCACAAGAACCTATTAAAAGTCAGCAAGTTCGCACACTTTGGCCTTGTCTTCCTCATCCTCTTCGGGTTGCAGTTCCTCCTGTTCCATGCTATACTGGAAGACATGCACTGGAAACAATTTGGAAAAATGTGATGGGAACCATATGGAACCATGATTCTGCTGGATGTGTCCTCATCATCAGAGTCCAAAGCCTGGTTCTTCACAACATTGAGCAGCACGGCCACTCCAAAGATTGCTCTGCGACAAAGCTTCTTTCACCATGATTGAACACTTGAACATCGTGAACATCTACCTACCTTCACCTACGAGTACCCGGAATGTCTTATCAAGGATAGTGATGATGAGTTTGAATTTTGTGCTCAGGTTTCCACTCTGCGCGCTTGCTGTTTCCTGCAGTACTCGCACGGATTCTCTCTTGAAAAAACCTGATCACGGCCCACCTGAATGATTGGCGCACCCTTTATTTCCAGAAAAATCATGAAAATCCCATGTATTGACTTCGCAGCCTATAACAATAAGTACTATTTTTCTTCGTACGGCCAAAGATAGTCCTCCGCCACTCCATGACCAGCTTCTGCTTCCTCTCTTCCTCCGCTCTTCGACGCTTCTCCTGCGGGAGACGTCTGCAAATATTTCTCAGAAATCTTGGGTACATATCAGCGTCCTTTCAGACCTGAATAGCCAAAACAGTTCAATGTCATCAAAAGGAAGTCAGGGTACTGGGGCAGCGAGATGAGGACACTGATGGAGCAAAGACGGCACCGGCTAAAACAGGCGAATCCGTCCTCCTCCGCTCGTCTAAAGAACTCTTGTTCATCAGCCGCCATTCTTCTTCGCCTTTGATAAGCAGAACAATGCGAACAAAAACCAGGAACTCATTCAACCGTGCTTGCTGAGGGAGCAAAAAACCTGCACTGTCCCCAGCAGTTTCTGCACCAGTGGATCCAGGGCGCTCATCTGCTTCCCTTCTTCTTTCCTCTTGCAGAAATTCATGCACTTCGTCCTGGCAAAGCGCCATACAAACTGCACAAACATCATCAAACATTCACCTCCAAGTGCCATTACCCGCCTCCGCTCGTTCCATCAACTCAGCCCTGGGTCAAGGAAGATCTACAGTATTGGAACAATGACCGTTCCTCACAACATCTCAAAGCCCTATGAACTAATAAGAAAAATCTAAATATTAATAGTACTATAGTACAAGAAAAGACATGAAATTGTTGTTCAAGATGTCCAAAACATGGAGACTCAGTGGTCTCCCATTTTGGGCGTGACACCGTCAGCGTCGATATCCTGCCATTCCAGGTCTGTCCGAGACACTCAAACTCTTCACGTGCACGTTCTTCGGCAAGCGCAGTTGCAGCTTCTACCTGGGCATCATGGGATCTTGGGGAGATGTGCTTTCACATGTGGATGTTTTCTCAAAATCGGTAACCCCAAAACTGGTTGGTTTATGGATGGTTGATAAAGGATGATTTGGGAAATTTTGAGAAACCACCATATCCGCATGATTCCCTGGGTTTCCCCAATTCCTAAGAAGGCCACCCCAATCCATCTCAATCTATTTTGCTCTTCGGGTTCTCGCCAATGACAAACGCGCACAAACTTGCTTTCCATGAGCCGCTTTTTAAATTGTCTGCTTAAAAAGTATGCACGGCTGTTTTAATAGGTCCCCTGTCGTTTTCCCAACTTCGGCATCGTTTTTTAGGGCATCGTTTTTAGGGCATGGTTTTTAGTACGTACCTCATCGTTTTTCGAGCAAAACTGAAAAAAAAACTGATGAAATACCCCTTATTCACGCAATTGTTGATAATCTAAAGCCCATCTCATTTGAGGCGAAATCTGGATCAACATCGCCAAACTTTCGCGATTACAAGCGTCAGAGAGCAGGGAAAGGATCGCTTGTTTCGGTTTCAGAAAAACAGGTGAACAAAGGAAAATCATACGTCATTGGTTGATGATGTTGTGATGATCGGTGGGCAAGCAAGCTACTCCCTATTGTCGGATATTGCGAGTACCTGCTCGCTACAACTCCTTCACTGATCAATCCATCCATCCATCCATCCATCCATCCATCCATCCATCCATTGCAGCAAATGTGGACTGAAACCAAAAATGCTGCTCGGATGTGCGTCGAAGATCACCAACTTGCACTGCCAAATGGCTTCCAATTACTTTCTTGCAGGGCCGAACATCAGAACCAGCAGATCGGCTGAGGTTGACACGAAGCGGCTTTCTTCTTCAGCCCGTTTCATGGCGACTCGTTCAGCATCACGCATTTTCTCTTCGCGATGGCGGCGTCCTACAATATCTTTGATCAAAAATCCAGAAAAGTGGGTGCTGACCATGGACGGTGTGCCCATGTGCCCAACGTCCTGCCTTCATCATTCATGCAGGAACTTTAGGATGATTTGGGGTAAGACCAATCACGGTAAACACCCGCAAGTGGTGGAGGCTACAGATTCCAAGCCTCCAATGGGGTGCTTGGCAAAGCATCTTTAAAAGTGAAAAATGTTTTTTGTCAAATTGAGGCCCTCACGGCGTTCGAAATCCAAGCGAGCCTTGCATTGTGTGTTCTTTCTGCCCCCTCTCTCCGTGTCAGTCTGACTCTCACACTTTCTTCCTCTCTCTCTCTCTCACTTTTCCAACCAGGATCAATTGTCGAAAATAACCCAAACTATTTTCGCAAATTGTTGAAAATCACCCAAACCAAGACCGCAAATGACTGCGGGCTTATTGGCCCAAAGATAGTTGTGAAACAGCAAAGGGTTGAAGTGGAACAGTCTGGGCCTGCTCAGCTCGCCTGGTCTCCCGGTCAGCTTTGGCCATGGCCTCCGAGTCACTTGAGGGCCCTTATTGGAAAGCCACCAGAGGGCCATTTCTTGGAAGTGTAAACCCAGTTGCAGGGCATAAAGCTGGGCATGAAATGAGCTACAAGTGTAAAGCCTTTAAAAAAATCATCAGAAGTATAAAATTATCATTCCAAAGTATTATCTAAGGTACAGTTCAAAGATGTTCAAAGCCTTCAAACGATTGATGATATCGAAGCACAGGAAACAGCAGAGAGCAGTGATCACATAGTTGGACAATTCATGACAATTCAACACATTTGTTTGTCCCCAAGTCAGGCGTGCCCAAAACCATTGGATTCCCAGTAGAGGAACTGTGTGGATGCTTCAGGCTTTGAACCGTGCCCGAAGACATGCCTCTGGTCCCATCAACAAAATTCCATAGAGAAGAATCTCTGTCGGTTTCTTGGCCACGGCATGGTGATGACTGGCTCCTTGGACTTGCAGCTTCCCGAGTTGAGATTTCTCGTTGCCAAGCGACCCGAGTCTCCATCTCCTCGGCCTGTTGCGGAGACCCACTGCTGGTGACTGCCAACCAACAGTTGTCATTGGTTCCCAACGGGTCTTCACGCTTGTACCAACCAGCCAAAGCCAACTTTAATTATGGTGCAGTGGTAGAGTATAGCAGCTAGTATTAATAATTCCGATATTAATATATTCCGATCAACAAAGGCCAGCAACAAAACTAGCAACCAAACATCCAGTCATGAAAAAAACACAGGACTGTTTTATCCATCAATGGTTAGGTCCCAAGTCGTCACTGAGTTGTGGTTTCCAGCTATTACAATGCTGCTACCATCATGGCTACTTGGGAGGATGGTGATTTTAGGTACTGGTCGATGTCCCGTTCGATGTCCCGGTGCCGTCCCCTCCTCCTTGATGAGCTTCAAGTATTGGCGCTCGGCTTGGACCACATATTGTTGATAGGCCTCTGTCACGATGCAGCCAGGGTTGGGTTGGGGGGTGACCTCTGGTGGATGCCTTTGGAAAGAAGGAGTTTTATATGCTTTAGTCATCTTTAGTCTATATGGACCTATACGGCTTGTTTGTAATGGTTGATTATATGTGATTGATATGTTTTGGATATGGTCTGTTTATGTGGGTTAATAGTTAATCAAAATACTGTATATAGTTCATTGATCATGGTGCATCGTGGTCAATAATGGCGAGCTTCCGGTAACTTCCTGGAGGTTAGTAAAACCTGCCAGGTTAAACTTTTAGAAGCGTAAATTCAGGCCAATTGTGGCGAGGGCCCTTTCAGGGCAGCTTCCGGGTCGATAATATGAAATAGCCGGCAACAACAATCAAGAATCAAGAGTACACCAACATTGGTTCCATGAAATATTATAAAAATGAAGCTGGTAGAACCCTATCTCAAAAGATCAACAAGCTTGGTGGTACGAGTAGCTGCCCTCTGGTTTTCAGCAGGGGACTTATTAGAACCCACCATGACAGCGTTGATTGAGCAACACAAAGCTCCAGAGTATGACAGGGAGCTGATTCAACCTGAGCCCCTCGCCTTTGTGTCAGCATCCGCAGCAGCCATGGCCTCATTTCAAA
This sequence comes from Symbiodinium kawagutii, assembly GCA_009767595.1. Classification (NCBI taxonomy): domain Eukaryota; class Dinophyceae; order Suessiales; family Symbiodiniaceae; genus Symbiodinium; species Symbiodinium kawagutii. The sequence continues at coordinate 92,851 of VSDK01012264.1, forward strand.
GCTTGGCCAAGGATGTGATATCCCCTCTCATCAAAGCTTGGCCAAGGGGCCTGTCGCTCCATGTGGGGAATCATAGGCCCATGTCTCTTGCGCTCTGCCTGCCACAGAAGTAGACTTCATTGGCAAGCCGTGGAGATATGTACAACATGCTACATAGCCGTTGTTCTGGTATATTGTACATAATTTCAAAAATGTAAATACTACAAGACAAAATCTAGAAAATGATGCATCAAAGCCAAAGCATATCAAAGCAACTTCTGCACTTCTATCGGTGCCTCCACTAGGGCCAACATCATCCGTCTTCTCTGCTTGCTCAGTGCAGCATCCCTCAACGACTCTGCTGCAGCCTGCACGAAGCAAATGCAAAAAAAACGACTTTGTTTGCCAAGCTGCTGAAATCCCAGCCAGTTCCAGCCTGCAATCGTTTGCCACGCTCCAGATCTTTTTCCACCTGTCACAAGCCGTGGTCAAGAAATGTCAAAAGATCTACTGTAATCACTTCCAGTGCCAAACTTACAGATTTGCTTCACGATTCCACTACACTTTCCAACATGAGCTCCCCGCTCCCTGCAGCATTGCCTCGATGAGCACAGCAGCAGCAAAGTCGGCATTGGCGGCCTCCCATATGATGCGACGAGCTGCAAAAATGGCCGCCTGTCAGGGCAGCAATTGCAAACTTGCATGGCAACGGCAATAGTAACTCAGGGCGTAGATCCAACGTCTCCAACCGCACCTGCCGTTGCTGTTCAGCCTCTGCGATGGCTGCCTTAGATGGTACATAGGTAGTCATGGACTGCTCACTGGCTCAGTGAACCCATGTTGGAGACTCTTGCCACTGGACTGCGCTTCGGAAATTGCAGGTCTACAAGTCGTTGGAAATCAATGGGCAAAGAGGACTGAACATCACTTCCAGGTTTTTAATCCCAAAGATAGCCTGGCAAGTCCCGTTTTTGGGACACCGACGCTTAGCATTAAACCATTGCCTACTATTATCCATTATGATCCAATCTGAATCAATTATAGTAATAAACCAACCATTGCCACATCGGACCCTGGAGAATGCCATCACTGGAGATCCGAGTGACCAATCGCTTCCGCTCCAGCTCAGCTTCCTCCTCCTTCCTTCGGCGCTCGGCCTGGGGGCACGCCGAAGCTGCCTATGATCGCTGCAGAAACGCTTCGTTTTCCCAAGAAACTTCGGCATTTTTGACATCGGGCTGATCCATCACGTGGTGCCAGTGTGGAATTGATCTTAAGTACATACATATCTGACAGATCTAAATTTCAATGTATGTAAATATATATCTCATCATATCTGTATGTCGAAATGTATGTAGTATGTAAGATTCTTCTGTACCGCCATCCGCCTCTGCAGCCTCTGCCAAAAGCTCCTGCTCCTTGGGTCCTAGGACATGCCTGGCACGGTAGTTGCAACCATTGGTCACCTCCACACCAGTCACATGTCATCCTTGTAACAAGTCAGAGCTACTCGCATTGGAGCATGATGCCATTGCAAGGGAACTGCTGGAAATGTGCCTCAGAAGTCGATCCATCCATGTTACCCCTAAGCCATGAACCTCCATCAATTGTGAGGAAAGCTCCAAAGGTGGTGGACCATTCCGGTACCCCCAGCTGCTACCGAGCTCAACGCAGCTGCCACAGAATGTTGCGCCAAATCTTCCAGCCGAACCCGCATGATGCCTCGAGAAAAGAACCCAGGGGAAACTCATCATGGAAGAGAGAAATCCAATCTGAAGAGATCTGAAGAGATCTGAAGAGATCTGAAGAGATCTGAAGAGATCTGAAGATCTTTCTCCAGGTCTGAAGAGATCTTGACACCCTGGAAGGCCCTGAAACATCTTCACATCTTCCACTTGGAATCTGAATCTGGGCCAAGTACTTCCACCCTCGTCAGCAAACGGCTGCATGGCCTTGCAGGGCACCATGTTGCACCGCGATGCAGTGCATGCCGCACACTGAGGTGCTGACGTGGACTCCTCCAAATGGGGTGAAGAGCATCTGCAACTGCAGGGCACTCCAATCCGAAGGCCTCAGGGGGAGGTCAGAAGGCCATTGACGCAGAAGATCATTCTTCATCCAGATATACATCTTGATCCATCTATTCAATTATTCAGCCATTTTTAGTCCTGTGTAAAAGTTGATGAAAGTCGATGAAAGTCGATGAATCTGATGCAAAACGAATCAAACAAACCTGTCAGGAGGTGGCATCACCTTCATTAGTTGATGTACATGGTTACGGTAAGGAAGGCAAAGCATGGGAAAGCCGCTCAGCTGCCTTTTCTCTAGGTACAATTTGGCAGCTGTTTGCCAGTGCAAATTCACGAAGCCACGTTCACTTCTAAAGATATCTGAGCGCGGCATGGGCAGAAAGCTAAGTGCATCCTCCATAGGTACCAAGTGATCCATGTCCTCCGGCTTTACAATGTCCACTGGGGCAGCCTTTTCTGCGTTCATAGGTTCCTCTTGAAGACGCTTCAAGCAAGCACGACAGAGGATATGTCGAGCAGTGGGGGCCCAAGCACAAAAAGGCTGGTAGTTTGAGAAATCTGGCTGAACACACTCGGCTGTCTTTGGAGTGTGTCTTGGCCAAAAATTGTACAGAATGACTTCCCGCTTTGCACCGCTGCAAACTTCGTGCGTGGAGTTGCTGAGAGCCACCGCTCCGTGTCGTAAAGCGCCAGGAAAAGCAAACCAACGATTGCTTCGACTTGGAACTGCAGAGCCATGCAGTGGCACTGGAGGCACGTGGCCACTATGACCCGCTTCCTGATTTAGAACAACTGTTGGACCGCCAACATCACTCAGAAAAAGAACTGATGAGAACTCTGGGCGCAAATTCCCATGCGCTTCATTCAGAAACGGATGCGTATCGTAGTGAAAATGGGCTCCCAGGCTTGGAACTTGAGTGCGACACCACCATTCGATATCCAAATCTTTCCGACCCAGCAAGTCTTGCAACTTCCTTCCAGCAACTTCAGGTGCTGTTTGTGGTTCTGCACTTGCTGGCAACCAAAACCCCAAAAGATGCTGAGGGCTTTTTGCCCTCCACACAGCAAAGTCATCAGCGGACTTTTTCAAGGCCAGGAGAAGTTCAGGACCAAACACATTGTCCCAGACTTGGCACGCCACGCTTGAGCGAAATCTCCCAGCCAAGCATTCTTCTGCAGATTTCTTGCTTGCACTTTCTTCCATCAGGTTTGACCTCATCATGAAACAATAGTGGCATCCGTGGAACAGAACTCAATGATTTGACATGCCTGCAATACTTATGGCAATTGCGGGTCAAGACACATCTGAGAGCCTTTGTCTCTGTCAGACCCGTGACGCCACTGCCACTGAAAATCTTGGACACCTGAAAAGGAAATCACTGATGCATCTGATGCTGGATTCGGGCTCCATTTAGCTTCCCAAATTAGGTGCAGCAAAGCTTCGCCAAGAGCTGGTGGCTGATCTCTCCTGCAGTGCAGAGGTCACTGGCACAGGAAGAAAGCCCGGTGGGTAATCATGGTCAACAGTAACTGGCAGTTGGGAAATGACGTCACATGTCAGTTGATGGTACTTGTGATCAGCTGACGAAAAAAAAAAGGTGAGAGGACACCGCTGAGCACGGTCTTCGGCGCAAACCATGTCCTCTAAAATCTTCTGTTCAGCAAGGCTTTCCGCAACCTGAAGTCCATTCCCCACTTGCGCAAGGGCTCTCCCTCCCTCCCAGTTGCAACCTGACGCATTTCCTGCGCAAAACCTGCAGCTCCCTTGGACCCTGACGTCGGACCAACAGCTGCGCTTCACCAACGAACAGCGCAGCGTTCGGGCTAAGAGCTTCGAGTCCGAAGCTGCCTACACAAGATTAAATGGAGATCTGGCCAAGTTACATGGCAAAATGGGTGTACCTCCAAAAAGGGTTGGTTATGACTTATGACACATGATTGGTATCAGATGATGTGGGGATTCCGGGATACCCCTCTTTTGAGAAAGACGCACATGTTTCCCCGAAACTGTCCCCAAAACAATCGGGCGGAGAAAAGTTGTGCAAAACGGACTTGCTCACGATCATCAAGCAGACTAGGTTCTTGTTCAGTTTCTTGGAATTTCAAGGCCCCTGGATTTCTTGTTCGATCACAGAGGTCTGTTTCCTGGCCTGAATTCCCAGCAGCCCAGTCCTTGGTTCAAGAGGCTGCACGGACAGCTTACGCCATGCTTGTTTGCCAAACTTGGCCAATGTCATGTGTGCCTTTTCTGATTCTTTTGATCGTAGATCAACAACTAGCAATGTCGATCTGAGGGTAGCACGGAACTAGCTGCTGCAATCGTTCGAAGCACAGGAAAGCAGCATCGAAGTCCTTGGAATTTTATCCAAATTGCTGCGGACATCAGGAGATTGGGAACCAACCAATCTCCTGAATCCACATTTGGTGACATATTCAACGGCAGGGCTGTGCAGCACAGCAATGTTCCAAGGTCTCCCAACATTCAACTCTCACTAAACGTAACTGGAAGTGTACAAAGGCTGAAGTAGTCAAGAGGCACCAATTCGAGTGGCGTAGTCCTCGCACAAATGTTTCGATTGCCAAATGCTTCATGTCGTATTTGCAAAATCCGCCGACCCCTTGCGACGTCAGGGGGAGCGCGATGGAGAAGAGTGGTGGAAACAAACCAAAAACAACACCAACACCAGCAACAGCAACATCAACAACAACAAGAACAAGAACAACAACACCACCACCACCACCAACAACAACAACAACGACAACAACAACAACAACAACGACAACAACCACAACAACAACAGCAACACCAGCAACACCAGCAACAGCAACATCAAGAACAACAACAACAACAACAACAACAACAACAACGACAACAACAACAACAACACCAGCAACAGCAACAGCAACATCAACAACAACAACAACAACAACAACAACAACAACAACAACAACAACAACAACAACAACAACAACAACATTTCAGAAAGCAACGTTAGGCACCCGCCGGGCGAATTTTGGGTTTCAAACTTGGACGCGCTAGGTGCTTTTCTTGGGTTTCGCAGAGCCGGTTGCCCGCCCTCAAACCCTCCAGTTCCCATTCAACCATCATCAGATTCAAAACTTTTCTTGGTTTCAGAAAGCAACGTTAGGCACCCGCGGGGCGAATTTTGGGATTCAAACTTGGACGTGCTAGCTTTTTCTTGGGTTTCGCAGAGCCGGTTGCCTGCCCTCAAACCCTCCAGTTCCCATTCAACCATCATCAAACTCAAAGCTTTTCTTGGTTTCAGAAAGCAACGTTAGGCACCCGCGGGGCTGCCCGCCCTCAAACCCTCCAGTTCCCATTCAACCATCATCAGATTCAAAGCTTTTCTTGGTTTCAGAAAGCAACGTTAGGTACCCGCGGGGCGAATTTTGGGCTTCAAACTTGGACGTGCTAGGTGCTTTTTCTTGGGTTTCGCAGAGCCGGTTGCCCGCCCTCAAACCCTCCAGTTCCCATTCAACCATCATCAGATTCAAAGCTTTTCTTGGTTTCAGAAAGCAACGTTAGGCACCCGCGGGGCGAATTTTGGGATTCACACTGGGACGTGCTAGGTGCTTTTTCTTGGGTTTCGCAGAGCCGGTTGCCCGCCCTCAAACCCTCCAGTTCCCATTCAACCATCATCAGATTCAAAGCTTTTCTTGGTTTCAGAAAGCAACGTTGGGCACCCGCGGGGTTGCCCGCCCTCAAACCCTCCAGTTCCCATTCAACCATCATCAGATTCAAAGCTTTTCTTGGTTTGCGATCTCGTACTACAGGTAACCGACAATCTCATGCCTAAGCATGCCCCGACCCTTTCTTGATGTCAAATCACAATGTCAACGATGTTTGAAAGAAAGCATGCCTCAAGCATGCCTTAATCCAAAACACCATGGAACGCTGATGGGAAAACATCTCCTGACTGACATTTCCTGTCGTAAAAACATCCAAATACCAATGGAACGCTAGTGATCTAAATGCACCTTTGGGGATTCAAAACGAATGCCTTGGGGCTGGGAACTGCATCTAAACGCTGCGAAAACCATGCTTCAACTACTGTCTGCCATCTATGCTACAAATCCAAACCTGAACCGGACGAGGTACCCAGACGAGGTACGGACGAGGTAGGGAAAATTCATTTTTATGGCCCCAAGAGACAGGCCACTGATCACACGACCCACTCAACATTAGGAAATGGCAAGAAATCAAAAAACCATATTAAACGCTCGCTAACATGATGATTGGTTGTTCCAAGGGTCGAACCATGTGAATTCCAATGGTATTGGGCAATCAAACTGGTCACGCTCACAAACAATGTCGTTCCTGGAGGTGGTTTCCAAATCTCCGGAGTTCGCCTGCAATTCACGAAAAAGGCACGCTTGCCAGAAGTGGTGAACGCTGGCTACAACCTCTACGAGTATCCCCCGAAAATTTCACCTGATATTATCATATTCATATCACCCCCTCTCCTGACCTGGAACCTCTTCGCAGGGGTCGGCGGCAGGGGGCGCAAGCCCTTAAATTTGCAAGGAAGCAAAAATTGATCTTACATATCTTACCACAAATTGGATGCAGATCAGCTTGCGGACAAAGTGTCTGCCAAGTAAGGCCAAATCTCTGGTCTCTCGTTGTAGATCAAAGCCTGGCTCACAAGTCTCCAGCTGATCCAATCAAGGTCACAATCCTTCGACTCAACAAACGAGCTACGAACCGCCTCGCCCCGTGGAAAGTGCCGCCTCCCCGTCCCCTAATGTGCTTTGCAAAACCCTCCATAAAGAATCATAAATGATTAGAAATCGCTAGTATGACCATGCCACCATAATAACCCCATATTGTCAACCCACATGAACCAACCAGTTTTTCTCGCTGGCTGAGCTTGAAGTGTGCCTGGCGCATGCAGCGTTCCACCTCCTCATGCTCATGGGCAATGTCATGCACCAGGCCCAACAAATACCAAACATCTGCAGCTTCTGCAGCTGACAACTCGTCCAACTTCTCGAGAGCTTCGTGGCAAACAGATTTCGCTTCCCGCAGTTGGCCCTTCGCCAACAACTCTGGCACAGCATCTTGACATGTCAAGAGTCGCTGTCGCTTGGCGTCAAGCATGGCTCAAGTGAGAACCTTTGGCATCAATTTGAGCCAGAAATTAGGACATTCAGTGCTTCGCTCTCTGTACAAATCAGCACTGTTTTCCAATTTTTGGTCTCAACGGTTTCCGCCACGAGCTCTGGGACGCCAACACACCACGAAGCACCAAGTGTGTGTCCGTAGGATCCAACTCGCGCATCTCGGGAGCAACTTCGGAGACAGCTTCCACCTCCGGTACCGCAGCCTTGGATGCCGTGCAGTGCAACTCGCGTAGCTTCAGTGTGTCCATGGCAGCTTCAGCTTCTCCAAGATCAACACGGTCCAAGACCACACGGCTTGCGGCTGCTCCTCCTCAGCCTCACAAAGTACCACTCCTAACCCTGGAGCGGGGGTTCTTCAGGGCTAGAATCATCACACGACCCTCAGGTAGTGCTGTAGTTTGGGATTAGAATCGTCACCCTTATTGCAGCTGTCACCTGCTCATTCCGCCTACTGAGCCGCAAACATCGCTGCTGGATTTTTCCCAGCCTCGATCTCTGGATCCCACAGAGACCCTGAGAAAAGACGATTATGCTGAGATTTTGACGAAGATTTCGGCCAGTCTGTTGCAGCTTGATCTTTGTCCCTCAGACTTTCGAAAGATATTTGAGTGACGCTGAGTCGGTCATGGAAAGGCATAATTAATAGCTCAGGAAATCCTAGATCATAAAATATGTCAAAATCAAATTTATCCTTAGAGACATTGGATCCACCTGTTTGCGATCCAAGAAACTTTCTTTCTTCCGTTTGGTCCCTGAGGAAAGGTGCAACAAGCATCAACAAGCTGTGCATCGAACCATGCGTGTGAACTTCTGCCTCTCTCTCAGAGCAAAGATAAGAAAAGTATCTTAGATTGGTGGCATGAGAATTGCTGAAAATCGTTCATTCATTGCGTTCTCTCAACTTTCAGAGAAACTGCACTGAGCATTGGGCCGAAGTTGGGATCCACCTGGCACAGATCAGCGCTGCACCATTTTATCCATTTTGCTTCTCTGCGGAATGCTCAGCACCCGCCTCTGCACTTAGAAAGGCTTGTGCTGCTGCTGCACCTCGCTGTCACTGAAACCACAGCAGTTAGATCACTTTGTCCATGCTTCTCAGTGCTTCCATCTGCTTCTCACTGCTTCAAGCGACCTTCACTGGGCAAACTGTCAAAGCTCGGGCTCGGGAGTCCTTGGACAAGAGAACTGACTAGAAAAGAGGGAGCTTGCTTTTTGTGCAACAAACAAGTCATTGAACGGCAAGAAGTCCCCAGAAAAATACGAAAATGATATGGGTATAGTACAGGTCAGTGAAACCCATGAGCGATGAGACCAATGACCAAGCTGGCCAAGGACCCAAATGACGACATAGCGGGGCCGCCTGATCCCCTTGGCGTCCCAAGTCGCGTCCCAAGTCGCGTCCCAAGTCGCGTCCCTTGGCGTCGCGTCCTGGTGGAGCTGTCAGAAGCTGGGCAAGGCGAGCAGCCACCTGACGATCCACCGTTCTCGTTTTCAATCACGACCGTTCGAAGCATCAAAACGTGGATTTCTGTGGAAAATGAAACGAGAACAAGTAACATCAAGTAACATCAAGTAACCAGTTTCATGATCCAACACATTTCTGTGAAAACAAGTTGACCTGCCTCCTCTGAATTGACAAGTTCAGCTCGAAAGTGTTCATGCACCTCAGGGATCATGGCTCCATCTTTGGAGGAGACACATTGACGGAGCCATGCAGAGCCACATTCTGTTCGCTCTGAGATCTTCCACTGCGGCAGGTCTTCCGCCACTGGCATCAACCTCTTCTTGACCTGAAAAACGTGCTTAAGAAAGGACGTGGAGAAAGCACTATCCAGATCTCATGGCAAAAGTGTTTCCGCAATTGTGAAGTTTTGATCGATTCACGAACAGATCAGTGATCCCCATAGAGCATCGACGAGTAAAAACAAACGAAAAGACACCTGTTTTGGCCAAAGTCAAAGATTCATTGATTCATTGGTCAAGACCCAATCACGGTTGGCGCCCGACTTCTCCAATCCAAGCCATCTAAGGCTTGGATGGCCTTCTCCGCGTCTGCCTGCTCCTGAACGTGAGCAGTTGACAGGCTGGACATGCTACTGCACTTTCTGGCACTTGTTTGATATGTGCTCAACATGTTTTCAACTGTGTGATGCTGTTGGCAAATTTCTTCAAGAGGCCTGGAAGGCTGCTGTGGCGACTACGCCCAAAGTATTTATTGCACCTGTGCTGAATCGAAATTGCCCACTTCGCCCAACGATGGACTTTTATCAGAATTCTATCTTCTCCCAACAATCTGTCTGATCTTGAACCTCAGACTAGTATGTACAAGTCATTCAATGAAACGCAAACGCCACATGCTCACATGTTTCTTCACGGCTATGCCTGCAAGGACACCGTCTTGAGTAAACTGTGAGACCACATGATGGAAATCGGCGCCAAGGCGCGCGTGTTCCAAGGCATTTCTGTATTCAATGACAACTTTGATCGAGTCATTGCCACAGATATCAGGTCGGCACCATCCAGCACTTTTGGCTTGCACAGGAGATGGCCAAACCTGGCTGTTGCTGCAGAGTGATTCTAAAGTTGTGAGCATTCATCAAACAGTTGACGAATATGAGATATAATGAGAATAAATGTCCAATCTATTTCATTCTTTACACCTTTACACCAAAGACCAACAACTGCACCACAATAGCCACTGGAATGACCGGGATCAGGAATCAGGCAGGCATGGCTTGCCCAACAAAGCTGAAATCCGTGAACCGAGTTGCGGCAACACCTGCAACGCAGGTGGAAACACCCTGACGTCCATTGAAAAGATGAACCATGAGTGGCTCCTTCGATGGAGTCGTGAGACAGGCCCCTTGGAGGAACTCACTTCACTCATGTTCACTTTGCCTCTGCAGCTACCCACGACGATGGAAAATTTCTAAGCCTCAAAAGAGCTGTCACGGTGTTCAGAAAAAGAAAACGAAACTAACTGGCAAGGTCTTCTGCCTGAATACACCCGAGGCCGAAACAAAACCATCACTTTGGACTGGCCCTGCGTCAATTGCCCATGGTGCCATGCTAAGCTTCAACAGATACTGTGAGTATCTTTGAGTAACGATTCAGCCGTGTCCTCATCGTCGGTTTGCAAATCCTCGCCCTCGCTGGGCCTGAGTTATTGTCAATGTGGGACTGATGCCACTACTTCTGGGACTGGGATAGACATGGACAGCATGGACTAGGTATCTGCTCTGGTTTTCGTTTCAAGGAAACCTAGGACGATAACGGTTCCGTCTCGCTTCCATCTCCATCTGCACCATCTGCGTCCTCCTCCACAAACTCATACTCTCCCGCCTGCTGCACTACAAGTGGAAATCGCTGAGGGGAAAAAGGGCTCCCTCTCATCAAGCTCTGATTCATCTGAACAGTGCTAGCAAGACAGCTCCAATTCTCCCAAAGGCAAAATGACAGAAAACGAAAAAAAACAGATAGAAGCTAGAATATATAAGAATATCCTAAAGTGAGTGATAGTGCAAGGTTGCACAGCAGAAATCAAGAAAGCTGTAGCAGAATGTCCATTGCCCTGTCCGTGCTTATGGAACTCGCTGGATCCGCTGCCTCCGACCCTGCAGGACTTTCGGGCCGAACGCCGTTTTGCCTGCGCAAATGACGTTTTCCGCTGCCCGAACCAGCGATCAAAGTGGCAACTCTGGGGACTTCACTCGCTCCACAGTGCCGTGACTTCTTTGCTCAGCGCCTCCTGGGGCCGTTGGAAGCCGTTGGAAGCCGTGAAAGTTATTGAAAAATTAGCGTTTCGCGGCTTCCAGCGGCGCTGTCCTCCAACTGCACGGAGAACCGCTGCCATGCCGGTGCAGCGGTTCCTGTCCAAATGATCTTTTTTGCCCCGTGCTCGACACAGAGGAAGAGAGAGAGAGAGCAGCGGATTGAGAAATTCTGCAGTCTAGTGGGCTGACAAAAAGACGCACATTTTCGCGAAACCCAACCCGCACAGAATCAAAAAAGTGAACATTTCCCATAACTTAAGTTCCACATTTGTGGACCCAAACCATTCCGCTTTGCTGGTGCTGTGTGCCCTAGGCATCCACAGCCTTTGCCTTTGGAACGGCCCTCTACACTGCCTGGGGTCAATCTTATGCGGTCCCCAAAGCTCAACTGTACAGGTCGTGCATGGCTCGCCACACGTCGGAGACGAACCACCTCATTGCTTGAAATAAGAACGGAAGTGGGTCATTAACGGAAGGACCCGAACCTTCAATAGACTTTTGTTAGTCCATTTGAAAAAGTGTTGGAAGTTCTGTTGAAAGTTCTTGTGCGCAAAAGTATCTCCTCCGAGGTCCTCCGAGGACTCACAAACCAGATTTCGTCCTCAGGCGCCGCAGGCGCCGCAGGCTGGCTGTGCTTCCCTCAAGCTGCTTGCTCCCAATTGGATGCTCAGCACAGGCCACGCCTCCAACCCGGAGAAAACTTATCGATCAGTGCACAATAGCCTTGCTTGGCCTTACACAAAACAAGTGCCAGAGCTGGTGGCTCATGATTCATGGTGATTCATGATGATTCTGTCCCTGAGTTTCTGGCCACCTCTTTGTCCATGCGCTTCCTAACGTACTGAAACAATCATCTGAAGTCATCCCCACAAATCTGTTTGCCAAATGTTCCTGACACCCGCAGTCAAGGCACAACTTCGCCCATGAATCCCATCTGGCACGAGCCAGCATGTTGAAGGCACCAGGCCGAACTCCAATGACAGGGCCTTCAGTGGCCTGCCAAGAAGCCAAGTTGTATCAAGTTCTTCGCCCATGTTTCAAGTCACCGGGCAGGCCTGCTTTTCGTAGGCATAAAGCTGCAGTTTCTCATCCGATGACAAAGAAAGGCCCTGGCAGAGAGGAGAGACCCACACATATCTCCTTAGCAGCTACAAGTCCTTCACTTTCGTGCACAATACATGAAGCAGTGCGATTCCTTTCTTGTGTAGTGAAAAGAATCGAAAGCCCAAGCAAATCAAAACCAAATCAAACAGATTATTCTCTCGATACTTGGCGTATGCTCAGCAGCTCGGCGGATCTGCAGCGGCCTTGGCAGTTTCTCTGGCGATCTGAAAGCGTTTACGAAGCTCGGCAGCTCGATGTTGGCGTTCGGTTCTGCGGTCCTCCTTTCAGAGGGCAAAGGCTTGGAACCATGGCTCGGTCCATGAAGGGATCCTCATCCATGGGATCCAACGCTAGGAAACGCTACCAAACAAATCAATAGAATCCCTATCAACATTTCTCAACATCGAATCATCCGTATCAAATCACTAACTATTGCATAGACATGACTGAACTCAGTGAAAATCGATACATGTCGACGATCGTATCGATACCTCTCCTTCGGGGGTTTCGAGTTTCGAATCCCACGAAGCTAACGAGGCGAGTTCGAAAGCTTCAACAAGAGCAGGTTGATGCCAGTGCTATCCAATGGCATCCACCAAAAAAATCAGAAGAAAAAGCAATCCACCCAAAACAAAGGAAAAGATCCCAGCTCGACATCAAAGCAAAGTTTGGGAATGCTCTAGCCACAGACCCTCCTTGCGAGAAAAACAAATGTGCAGAGTTACCAGTTGCCGCTGTAATCGAAGTCATGAACTTTCCGGTCAACCCAAATCTGTCACAAGACTGCTTCAAGCCTATCAAAGGTACCAAACACTATCAAACTGGTATGGAAAACCAGTGTTGAAACATCTAAAATGTTGATGCCTTTGTCCTCTGTCTTCAACATTTGATTGTCTCCTCCATTTCACTTGTCGATTTCACTTGCCTATTTCACTTGTCTATCGCACGTGTAGAATCCCAACTAGATGTGGAAATTGCAAGTCCAATTGCTTTGTATTTTCTACCTTTCCCTCCCGCATGAGTCCACTAACACTTCCAAAGGTTCTAACAGCTTCTAACAATTCTAACAGCTAAAAAAATAGCAGCAAATTCTAACAGATTCCGACAGCTTCTAACAGATTCCAACAGATTAGATCGAACGAATTGACTCGAATGGTGCCTGGATGCACCGCGCAATCGGCAGCTGCGGAGCTGTGCTACTCTGAGCCTGGAAGCAGTGAGAAATTGAAGCATTCGAATCTTTTCGATGGAGAAACGGATGAAGGTGTAATGTTTTTCTTTTAATGTTTAGTTTCACTAAGGGATTACCAATGGATTACTGATAGATTATGATAGCTTAAATGTATCATGAAGTAATAAAACGTCCACCAGTCTTAACCAGTGAAAAGGAAGAGAACGATTTTATTAACCGTTGTTTATCTTTGTTACTTGAAGCATTATTAATCAAATAAAGATTGAACCAAAGCGTTGTTGATTAAGCATTCTTAATTGTTCTTGTCTTAGATTTATCGGCAATCACTGAACCCAATGGATTTTCAAACCTGTATTCATAACGATGATTAACCATTCAAATCTGAACGTTGAAACAAAGTTGAAACAAGAGACATGTGATGCTCCGCCGAACTGAACTGTTTCCGGTCTCTGAGCAGTTGATTAGCCAAGCATCTGTCTCAACACCCTCTTTCCGGGTACGCAGCCTCGGCCGAGTGAAACAAATAGAAAAAGCCTTGCTCTGAAGCCATATTGAAACCAGCGGATCTTGGTCACGTTGGCAGAATGATTCGTCCAAGAAACAAATGAAAAGCACCACAAATGTTTCCGCAGCACAGAAAGTTTGGTTGTTTTCGAGGTACCGCCTGACAGATGCTCCAGCAAACTCGAACAAAAACAATGCCACGATAGAAGTACCATGTCCTGGGAACAAAATTTTCCAGCTCAGCACCTGTGTCTCTGGCGGGTTTCGCACACTTCCTTCCTTAGAATTCAGATAGTGCGCAGGTGAGATCGTTTTTTGCAAAGCAGCACAAATGCAGTAGTCCAGTTATTGATAGTTATTGTAGATTTCCAGAGAGTTTGCCCTCTGAGGCTTTCCAGTTCCTCACACGTCCAAACTTGACTTACCTGTTCATGTCATGGTGCCAGGGTGCTGTGGCAAGTCGTCCAAACGGCCGAGGTTCACTTTCCGTCGGTTCGGCTTGACCCGAGCCCTCCGAAGAAGACGGTGGTGGTGGGAGTGTTTTGGATGGCGGGAACGGAAAGGAGGACCCTTTCGCCAATGCAAAAGCCTCGGCCCCCCGCGTTCCGACCACTTTTCGGGAGCTGCAAAATTGGGAGAACATGGGAGAACTGAGTCTTGCACGACAGGGGAAATTGGCTTGGCACCAGTCTGAGGAGGTGTCAAAGCCTCAGACATTGACTTCACACGTTGAGGAAACACACGCGCAATCAAGCACAGAGACAGACAGAAAGACAAACAAAGCAAAAAAACAGTCATGTCTTCCGCTTGTCCCGATGATCCAGCCTTCTGGATTGCATTTCCTGCCACTGGTTGAGAAGTCGCAAGAAACCTATTTTGATCGAAAAAAATGGTTCTTAGAAAGTAAAAGTTGATGGTTCCCCACAGATACAACCGTCTGAATCTCAAACAGTATAGGGTAATCAATGTGAACACATTTCCAAATCCGGAGCTTGGGACACCAAAAGCTAAGGAAAGCTAGGCGCCATCAGCACGTTGAGACATGTCCTTGTTGAGCACCGGGACGGCTCGGTCTTTTTGGAGTCGCATTGGCCTTCCTGCCGTGTCAAAGGCATGGACTGCGCGGTGGACCCGGTTTTCAGTAGAGCACCAAACGCAGAAAACATTGGATGAGGCTGAGAAATGCAAGAACCCCATATCTGAGGGGCATCTACTGAAAGACAAATGTTGCCCTTGAGGACCTGCAAACCCTGGCTGGTACAAGCAAAAGTTGGCCGCACGGCTTAGAACAATGAAAACTGGTCGTCATGGAAGATCTACCGTAGAACATGCTCAACATGGCACACGGATTGCACCCCCACTGTCCTGTTTGCATTCGATGACGTACTAGAATTGGAAGGTACTATTGAATCCTTGGCTCGCTGATGTCCCCCACAGAAAGCTTCTGCAGAATGCCGGCAAGCTAGGTTTTACCTGGATGCAAATCTGAATCGATGCTGGGATTATCAAATCCAAGGCTCGATTCTCTCCTCATCTTCCCAGTCGTCCTTCTTGTCCTCCTCCTTTTGGAGCCCATTCAGCCGACCACTTTTCAGCAAAGTCGGCTTAGATCCTCGCCTAAGACCAGCGAAGGACCATGGTTCTGCCATAGCATCGGTGCTAACCACAACGTTCTTACCACAAGAGCCTCTTGGACATGGCCCAAATCGGCTTCAAAGATCGGGAAATTATGGGAAATTGACTTGGTGCTGCTGGAACTTTAAGATCTATTTGAGAGGGTTAGCTTCAATATGCACACCTTTGATAGGTCTGAAACTCACCTCGAGTCAAACAGGTCAAGGTTTTTCAATGGCCACCATTTCCCCAGCGCCGTTGATGGGTGCCATACATGAGCCTTGCAGCACCATTGAGATTTCTGGGTGGCCACATGGTGCCAGCCTCTGGTGAGGTGCCAGGAGCTGCTGGCTCGGATCAAAAACACCTCAGCGCTTCGAAAGTTTGGTGAAACTTGGTGAGTTCGAGTGGTGCATCGCATGGCTGAAACGTGGCTCACGTAAGAGAAGTAAAATATTCACATAAGTTAGTTATATATAAGTATTCACGGAAATTAAATAAGTTAAGCAAGTAAGTTATATATAAGTATTCACGGAAATTAGTAAAGTTAAGGAAGTTATAGACAAACCCACCCGCACCGAGGCGCAGGGTGTGTTCTTGCGAATGCCAAAAACAATTGGCCTGTCCTGCTCTAAAATCACCTGTTCTTGATGTCCGTGTGAAAAGCGATTTTTCGGCGAGATTGGTCCAACTAGCTTCCAACATGGACCCAACATGAAGCGGCACGAATATGCTGTATTCACTCTTCACATACGTTCTATATGCCAACTCCTGCACAAGGTAACGGCTTCTCTTGGCCAGGGCACTTTCATTTCGTCGACATCCAGAAGAAGTACAGCCCATTCCATTCGCAGCTTCAGAGAGTCGACGGTCACGGCACAAAATCTCTGGAGTGACGAAGCGCTCTGCTGGGTTCGTAGTCAGTACTGAAGGTGAACAAAGCATGAAGGTTATATAAGACAGGGTTCAAACAACCATGAAGGTTATAGATAACATTAATGGTTGAGTACCGGAATGTACCGAAGTGATCCTGGAACTTTCTAACAAACTCGCTGGCTGTCAGTTGAATGCTTCTAACTGATGCTGATGTTTTCTTGATCTGAAACGTGGCTCCTAGTGATCCCTGATCCAAAGGGCCGGCCGTTCAAGCTAGGTTGCTAGAAATCGACCAAAACTGGGGGTACCAAAATATACCACAATACCAAACAACATCAAACAACTAGGGTCTAGAAGGGCTGCAGCCACAAAAACACACTGATGCTTTGCGTGAGACTGGAGCAAGTGCAAAAAAACGCGAGAATTGAAAAACTCATTACACCGGCATAGACCCCAGATAGAACATGTATGGACAACAAGGTTGGGGTAGGGAATCAAGTAGGTTCGAATGTTTGATCAAGAATTGTTGTCAATGATTTCGATGAAAATGTCAAATGCCATGCTCTCAAGTCTGAAGGCATCTTCTGAATCTTGACCTGAAATTTTCCGATTTCCATTTCTTTTTGGAATAGAACTCTTCTTTCTCCTTGGAATGGAACTCTTCTTTCTCCTTGCAATAGAACTCTTCTTTCTCCTTGGAATGGAATTCTTCTTTGACCTTGGAATCAAACTCTTGCTTCTCTTGGAATAGAATTCTTCTTTCTCTTTGGAATAGAACTCTTCTTTCTCCTTGCAATAGAACTCTTCTTTCTCCTTGGAATAGAATTCGTCTTTGACCTTGGAATGGAACTCTTCTTTCTCTTGGAATGGAACTTTTCTTTCTCCTTGGAATGGAATTCTTCTTTGACCTTGGAATCAAACTCTTGCTTCTCTTGGAATAGAACTCTTCTTTCTCTTTGGAATAGAACTCTTCTTTCTCCTTGCAATAGAACTCTTCTTTCTCCTTGGAATAGAATTCGTCTTTGACCTTGGAGTGGAATTCTTCCTGCTCTTGGAATAGAGCTCTTCTTTCTCCTTGGAATAGAATTCTTCTTTGACCTTGGAAAAGAACTCCTCCTTCTCTTTGGAATAGAACTCTGCTTTCTCCTTGCAATAGAACTCTTCTGTCTCCTTGGAATAAAATTTTTCGTTGACCTTGGAATGGAACTCTTCTTTGTCTTGGAATAGAAATTTTCTTTCTCCTTGGAATGGAACTCTTCCTGCTCTTGGAATAGAACTTTTCTTTCCCCTTGGAATAGAATTCTTCTTTGGCCTTGGAATGGAACTCTTCCTTCTCTTTGGAATCGAACTCTTCTTTCTCCTTGCAATAGAACTCTTCTTTCTCCTTGGAATAGAATTCGTCTTTGACCTTGGAATGGAACTCTTCTTTCTCTTGGAAAAAGAATTTTTCTTTCTCCTTGGAATGGAATTCTTCTTTGACCTTGGAATCAAACTCTTGCTTCTCTTGGATTAGAACTCCTCCTTCTCTTTGGAATAGAATTCTTCTTTCTCCTTGCAATAGAATTCTTCTTTGACCTTGGAATCAAACTCTTGCTTCTCTTGGATTAGAACTCCTCCTTCTCTTTGGAATAGAATTCTTCTTTCTCCTTGCAATAGAATTCTTCTTTGACCTTGGAATCAAACTCTTGCTTCTCTTGGATTAGAACTCCTCCTTCTCTTTGGAATAGAATTCTTCTTTCTCCTTGCAATAGAATTCTTCTTTGACCTTGGAATGGAAGTCTTCCTTCTCTTGGAACAGAACTCTTCTTTCTCCTTGGAATAGAATTTTTCTTTCTCCTTGGAATGGAACTCTTCCTGCTCTTGGAATAGAACACTTCTTTCCCCTTGGAATAGAATTGTTCTTTGACCTTGGAATGGAACTCTTCCTTCTCTTTGGAATCAAACTCTTCGTTCTCCTTGCAATAGAACTCTTCTTTCTCCTTGGAATAGAATTTTTCTTTGACCTTGGAATGGAAGTCTTCCTTCTCTTGGAACAGAACTCTTCTTT
>VSDK01012264.1:115766-126705 GCA_009767595.1 Symbiodinium kawagutii
CGCCTGCCACGGGAGACTGTTCGCCTGCCACGGGAGACTGTACGCCTGCCACACGAGACTGCACGCCTGCCACGGGAGACTGTTGCCACGGGAGACTGTGCGCCTGCCACGGGGGACTGTTCGCCCAGGGGAGACTGCACGCCTGCCACGGGAGACTGTTCGCCTGCCACGGGAGACTGTACGCCTGCCACACGAGACTGCACGCCTGCCACGGGAGACTGTACGCCTGCCACACGAGACTGCACGCCTGCCACGGGAGACTGTACGCCTGCCACGGGAGACTGTACGCCCAGGGGAGACTGCACGCCTGCCACGGGAGACTGTTCGCCTGCCACGGGAGACTGTACGCCTGCCATGGGAGACTGTACGCCTGCCACGGGAGACTGTACGCCTGCCACGGGAAACTGTACGCCTGCCACGGGAGACTGTACGCCTGCCACGGGAGATTGCGGGCCAGAGTCCGCAAGCAACCGCCATTCAGTTTCAACAATTCTAGCTGTGAACAAATATGGATAATATTGTTCGGAGTTATAATACTCAAATTATATGGTTAAGAAAAAAATACTCGTGGTTAGGAAAAAAAGCAGCTCGTGGTTAGGAACGTAAATTCTTTCGTGGTTAAGAAAAACTGACATACATGGTTAAGAAAATCGTCACACATGGTTAGGAAAAAAAGCGCACATGGTTAAGATCGGGTCTCGGAGTGTATCAGTGTCGTCGGTTCACCTGATTCTGTGGTGAATGTAACCTGGCAACTAGGAAACGATTAGCAATGGATCGCAAAAGAACGGATTGCTTGTTTCATTGTTTCGAAGTGCTGGCAAGATGCGTTCCTGCTGCGAGCTGCAACATGTCTTCCTGAAATCAAGAGATCTCAACAGCTTTGCAACTCGAGGTGGGTCCGACACTGCATGCTAGTGACAATGAAGCCATCGGCGGTTGGGTCCCTTCCTTTACACCCCAAGGGGGAATCCAAGAGGATCCCCGTGGGATCCAAGGGGCATGATCTGGCACAATACTCTAGATTGAATAACTATGGAAATCCATGATTTCGACAATCTTTTTAGATTGAATAAGTATGAACAGCAACTACTTATTCACATAATTCAATACTTTTTCCAACTTTTATGGATTGAACAACTATGAATGTCAGAATATCACATAAAATCACGACAATTGCAGTGCAACTCCACTGAAAATCACTGCAACTCAACAACTTCTCCTCGTCGCTTCCATCCTGGAACTCCCACTGGTCATCTCCTCGTGAGCGGAAACCCGTGAGCGGAACTAGATCCTCGAACTTCAGCTTCAAATAGTTGAGTCCGTCATCGGAGCATCATAGCATCATCATGATATGAGCCACGATCTCATGTTTGGATATGTTTGGCTCAAGGTCATTTGGATTTGGTGGGTGTATTATCGTTTTTTGGCCTTTAAACCAATTTCTTGGGGTTGCTGCCCTCCGAATAATGAACATGATAATGTCAAGTTTGCTTCTAGCTCATATCATGTCATCATTTTAGTAAAGCAATTAGTAGGAAAGCAAAGGGTGCGGAGTGATGAGGTTTGGCCGTATCCCATGGACATTGACCGTCATTGACCCGTGTGTTTTGGCGGTAAGTCCCACCTCCCGCGTCGGTATCATGACCTTTGCTGGGCAGACCGGGGGCAAGTTGCGGACCGCAATACCAATGCCATCCACTGCCATCTGATTCGTAAACGATGACTATTCAGAATGACGCTTTAGATGCTAAATTCTGGCATGACATAACAGCGGCAGGGCATAGCTTTTGATTTCAGACTAACAGCAGGTGACTGTTCTCCAATTGGTCTCAGCATGTCTCACCCTGCCTGAGAAAGCGAAAGCCGAAGCTGCTGTTGCAACTCCGGAATGCATGAAGCAATGAACTGGGCTTACGAACTTGGCAACTCCTTATTTGCTCCAGGAACTTTCAGGATGAAATGCCACTTCTGGTCACTACTACGCAGACTTGGCATAGTCAGCTGGTCATCTTCATTATGCAGGACGTGAAATTTATCACAATTGCCCTCTTCGGATAACCTACACCTGAAATGAAATTGAAACATTCTAATTGCATGTGGAACTTCAGCAAGCTGACGAGTTTGAGCACGGAAAATCAGGAAATACGATTGTTCAAATGCTGCTGTCCTGCTAGAGCTGCATTTCTGGCACTTGTTGTAGGTGGTTAAAAATTACAAATGAATGTGACGTTCCCAAGTCCCTAGTGATCGACCTTCAGGCGAGATACTGAAAATTGTCAAGGAACGATGCACCATAGAAACCAATCTTCCCATATCTTCCCCTGATTTTGTAACTGTTGGTATCTCAATCCCCAAGACTTCATCAGGCTGACGCTCGTTCTTTTCACTCGTCACTTCAGCAGCTGAAGCGCCGCGCCATGTCCGGCATTGAGCGTCAGGGGGGTCTGCACTTTAGCAGGCCAAGCGCATGTCGGGGTTCACGCCATGTACCTCGGAGCTCAACATGCGACTCCACAAGGTGCCGCCTAGACACACACACATCGCCGAGCTGCGGTAGGTGACGGATGGTCTGGCTGAGAGAGGACCCCAAGCCTCCACAACAAGATTTCTGTGTCTGGCAATGTATGGCATGTCTTTCAGGTTTACAAAACTTCACGAACTGACCACCGCAGCCTTGAGGAAGCAAGGAGCCTGTGCCTATTTCCTGCGTGTGCCACTCACATCCACTCAGCACAGGCGAAGATTGCGACGGAACTGACAGGATCTCCTTTCCATCTCCAGACAGGAAGGCGACCTCAAACTTGTAAGAGACAGTGTCCTTCTCCGGCGATGGAAGGTGGTCTACCTGGCAACGCTGAAAGATTTCAGGACCGGCTGAGCAGCGATCATTTCAGCTAAGGCCTTGGTATTGGCTCTGGCAATGATGTAGTGAAGGACTTGCTGTACTTGCTGAGAAGCAGAGGCCTCGCACAAAGTCGAGTCCCGAAATGCCCCAAGAAAAACTCTGTGATCAGAATATCATGCCTGCATGTGAACCCTCATGCGTTTGATGTCAGTAGAAATTCCGAAGCAGGCACTGCTCAAGTGAAATTAATCTCAAATTCACATCTCCAAGTTGCAAATCCTTCAAAACAGGGACAATTCTCAAAGATTCTCAAAGCATGTCCCAGGTACCTGTAGATTTGCCTCTTCTCTCAAGTTATCCGCAGGATTCAAATACCTGCCAATCTACACAGCACTTTGGACTGTTGGAATGCTCTACTCATTATCCCTCGACGATGGGCTTGGCACAAGAAGGCGTTGTTCGTCCCCCAATGATGCACTAAGAATATACAAAGCATGGCTAGAGCATCGATGGGTAGCTATGGGTAGCTCCAGCGGGTCGCCTGTTCAACGGTTGCACTGCTACAGGAATTCTCCACTGCTCAAAGACCGTTTTCTCGTCGCTCCCCACAATTCGATTCCTGATCTCAGGAGTGCTTGTGAGCGTGACTCAGTTTCTGTCGCTGAATACATGGGTCATTACAAGGGTCATTGCGTGGGCCATTACATGGGTCATTACATGGGTCATTACATGGTCTTCATATGTCCTTGTTCAAATCTCTGCAATCACCCTCGCCAACTGCCAAGTGACCACAAGCTCTGTTTTCGGGTCTTTACTGTGTACAGGTTGAAAACGAGCTGTGCTTTGCCTCCGGCTCATGCTTGGTACCAAATGGTTGGTTTGAGTGCGAAACTGCCCACGCTGTCTCAATCTGTCTCATGTCTTCATCGAATGAATGACCTCAGCCTGCTACATTCTTTGAAGTAGTTGCGTTTTCTGCACCACATCTGAAAAGGCCTGATCTGTCAAGGCTGTTCTCCAGAATTTCAGAGAACTTCTCTACAGTCCGCTCAAGATCCTGCCCGGCAAGTCTTATGGTAAATCTGGCAGTCAAAAGTGGTATGTCTTCAAAAATTGGCCACATTGGCATTCCAGCTATTCAGTTCAAAATGTGCGAGTCGATACTGTTAACCTTGATCGAAACACAAAGCTGTGTTTGAATGTATACAACTACAACTGACAACTGCAACTATTACATCAGCAGCAGAGCACCACCACCAGCAGCAACAGCAGCAGCAGCAGCAGCCAAATCCAGTCAAACCACGATAAAACTGGCAGAGCTATCATGTGATACCAAGTAAGAACCAGATTGTGGTTCGCAGCTTTGGTAGAAGCACTTGAAGGCTCGTGGACCCATAGACACAATTACCAATACTGAATACGCAATAAGGAAGTGCACATGTCGTCCCTCGGCGTTGCTTTCTGCAAGGCATTTTATTTTCTAATTCACTCACTCATGTCAGATGTCCCAGTGTCACCGTCACCGGATGGGGACCTGCACGTGTTGAGATTCGTTGATCCGCACGTACTCCACATCAAAGAGCTCAGAGACAACTGCTTTCGGGTCCTCGCAACTGTGCAGAGACAGGACGCACGGTTTCATGCCAACTCTTCAAAAAAATTGCACCTACAGTCTCACATGCCAGGCTGACAATGGAGTCAGCACCTCCAATCGTTCGGCAAACAACCAGGCAATGCCTCAGTGCGCCACTAGCGTTGCATCTGACAAATTGAGCAACGTTCTCACATCGAGATCCAAGCAAAATAATCCGGATTGCTTCTTTGACCTTGAAAGCCAAGTGTTGAAGTTTGAAGTTTCTGATTTCGCAGTTGGGCAGCCCCACATGGCACATGGCCAGCCGGAGCTCCGGGCTCAAGAACTCCTGATGCATCAGCAAAATCCGCACGTGATCCGGAGAAGGTGTAAAGGGTTTGGGTCCAAAGTCAAAAAATCCAGAGCCGAAAACCGAAAGCTGAAAACCAAAAACCAAAAACCCCACGTTGAAAACCGAAAACCGCAAACTGAAAACCGAAAACCGAAAACCAAAAACTTTCGAAAACCGAAAATCAAAAACTGAAACCGAAAACCGAAAATCCAAAACCGAAAACCGAAAGCTGAAGACCGAAAACCGAAAACCGAGAGCTGAAAACCAAAAACGAACACCGAAAGCTGAAAACCAAAAACCGCACACCAGAAACCAAAAAACGAACACCTAAAACTGAAAACCCAAAAACATCCTAAAGCCAAAAACCCTGAAACCTTGCACCGCGCCCATGAAAACCAAAACTTCAAAGCAAATGAAACCTAAACCTTGCAACGCTAAAACAATAAACGTAAAGAAATACATAAAACTCAAACTTTCAAACCGAAACCAAAAATCCTAAAGGCACAGACCCTAAATTCACACGCCTAAATGCATAAAACCACAAACCACAACACCCTAAAACCATCAACTTCAGCTCAAGGAAAAATTTAAGCCACGGCTTCGTTTGGGTTTTTAACCACGACTAAATAACCAGCTTTAAGTACTGCCGGAGAAGTTTTTAACCGTTACCGAAGGCGGCTTTCATCAAAAGAAAAATCTGTACCTAGGCAACAGGACTCGAAATTTGAATTTTTACAAGCCCCAAAACCTGAATCATCAGTTCTTTTAGGATAAGGGCATTTGCGCTCTACTGGTTCTGAAGATCACAGCATGGTAAAAACACAACAAAAGGATTCATTTTTGACAACTTCGTCGATGCAAAAAAAATATCCGGTAAATTTTGACGGGAAAGGTCAAGCCAGGAATTTTAAACTTACAGGCGTTGGGGTTTGTATTTTTCTTTACAACATTCCAGGGCGTGGATCTCTACATCACGGGCGGGCATACTAGCCACCGAAAACATCAATACCATTATAGTTCCAAAATAAAAAACCTTTCAAGGGTCAAGCCGTTCAGGGGGAACCCATTAACCAAGCACAGCCACGCCATGACCCACAAAGAACTATTACAAAAAATGATTTTCAGATTTCGTAGAAGTTTTCAAACTGACACCTTTGCAGCGGGCAGCTTGCAGAATGACCTATGATGAACCCCTTGGCGACCGCCCTAAAAACCCTGCAGCTAACCGGCTCACTTACGTCTCGGCTGAACGCTAGCGGTACCCCCGGCAGCATTGTCGGAACAACAGGCTTGAAAGCGTCAAGCCTAGGCAGCGCACGTCATGCTTCATTATCTCTTTGAAACGGACGCCAAGAACAACAAAACACCGTAGATGCGCTCTGGGTTTACAAAAACTGAAAAAGACCACGCGCTAAAATCGCGAAAACAATTCAAACAACAACAAACCAAAGAAATACGACAACGAACCCCACCTAGGGTGGCAATATTATTTCGTAAACGCACACAGAGGCCAATCATAGCATCAAGCACGCCAGAAAATTCTATCCAAGTTTAAACCACGGAAACGCGACGTGTCCAGAGGGGCAAGGACACGGATGGGGCGCGGGCTGCGCCGCTGGAGCCGACATGAGACAAAGCGGCCGCCTTGAAAGCACGGCAAGCCCCCAACAATTTCTCCAGACACCCAGCTGGCAAACCGCTCTGCCCAAGTTCACGTCTCATTGTGTTTGGAACTGGGAAAACACCATCCTTGTCAAACAAGCCCCGCGCAATGTGTTTGGCAAGGGCAATCTCCTGCACACTCGCAGTTGGACTTTTGATTGCTGCGAGCTTGCTTTGCTTTCTCAGCGAAATCCCCACTTTTTCAAAATTTCAACTTATACCACCGTTCTTCCTCGGCGCCGATGAACTCACAAACCCGATCGTTGCATATTCCAAAGCAACCTTCCACGGAAAACTTCCGGAATCACATCGCCCCCGGCAGGTAGACGTTTTGAACTGCACACGGACCCCACCCGCGCTGCCCTTTGGGCGGCATCCGTGGGCCAAACACCTCCTTCAAATTCAATTGACCTAGCACATATTTTTTTTCACGGAGCGAATGCTTTGGGTCTCTCAAGCACATGTCAGGTCAAGATTTCTCAACGTATTTCTATCAACGTGATGCAATGAAGGAAACCTGTCGTCAAATGTCAGGACATGAGTGCCCAGGCGACAGGCTCAGGCGAGCATATTGAACCGTTAACAACGGACACGGCGCTGGCGCTCTTTGAAAAAACTGGCGGTTTAGCAACTTAAGAACCCACGCCTATCATCTGTTGATATCCGGAAATATTTCACCAAAAATCATCATCCACCGCTATTGGCCCGTAAAAATGATTTACAACCTCTGGCAATGTTAATGTGATTGATCCCTGAAAAAATCATAACCCCTGGCCCTGGTCGTCTTGAAATCATGCCGGATCATTGCGAGCCATACATGCGCCTGCTGCGCTGGGCAGGTTTGCCACTGCGCCGCCGGTCGTTGCACGGGCCCGACAAACGAAGATATTGCACCGCACGAGGCGCGAGAGCACATAGCACACGCGACAGGCACTTGCTCCTCTTCCGTTCAATCAAGCGTCAGGAAACACCAGCCGTCGGAAATCAACTCGCAGAAGACCCGCAGAAGACCCGGAAAAAAAGCTTACTGGAAATACTACGCGGCAAACAGCAGCATACCTAATTCAATGAAACTCATGCCCAAAATCGCATGCAACAATGCATTTGCTTCCGTGGTTTTGACCCATCCACCCACCCTCAGCAGCGCTGGCAGGTTTTAACACTGTTGGCCTTAGTCTGGTCGCAGGATGTGGCACTTGACAGGCTATCCATGATTGTCACAGACACTCCTGCCAAGCACCTCCCGTTTGGGGGCGACGCCACAGGGTGGGGCAGGAGGAGCTTGAGCCAAAATGGCCACCGCCATCGACTCATCACACCCACCCACCCTCCTGTACACTATCGCTGCATTGTTACCACAACAAGCTATGCATGTTTTCAACAACAATGCATTTGCTTCCGTGGTTTTGACCCATCCACCCACCCTCAGCAGCGCTGGCAGGTTTTAACACTGTTGGCCTTAGTCTGGTCGCAGGATGTGGCACTTGACAGGCTATCCATGATTGTCACAGACACTCCTGCCAAGCACCTCCATTTGACTGACTAGGCCAATGTCTCCCACCTGCTGCGCGCCTTAGTCGGTGCTGGATGAAGAGTCAGATGAGGAGGAATTCGAAAGGTGACCCTCAGCTGGGAAACAAATCCGACATTTGGGTCCCTCTGGTACCTCTTCATGCAGCGAATACCTGGTGAGTCCACGACCGAAGTACCAGCCACACCGAGCTCTCCAATCCCTTGGATGAAAGTCATCTCCTTTGAGAAGGACTTCATGAACTTTGCCTGCTCTAGCTTCGTTGACAACAAACTCGACATGAGTTTTGCTTGGAGCCGGCAATGGTTCGATGTCCTTGATCATTTCCAAAGAAACTGGGACCATGGAGGATGACTGATCTAGGGTGTGAGCATTTGCTAGCGCCTTAAGCTCAGCTTTGGCCACAGCGATAGAGTTGGCGAGGGCTGCTTCGGTAGCTAATTTGTTGAGGCTCTCCAAAGGGGCTGACCTGACGTACCGTAGGAATGCGTCAGATGACCAGCGGCCAAAGATCTGGACGCGCCATAAATCCACTCCGGCTCTTGCCAAGTGACAAGCACCTGAAGCTCGAGCACAGTGAGCAGTGAACTTTGAGGCACCATTGTCTCGATACACATCGAGGCCGGCGGCTGCTGCGATTCCTGTAAACGTGTTGGTCCACCCAACTTTGGTAGGCTTTCCTCCAGAAG
This sequence comes from Symbiodinium kawagutii, assembly GCA_009767595.1. Lineage (NCBI taxonomy): Eukaryota > Dinophyceae > Suessiales > Symbiodiniaceae > Symbiodinium > Symbiodinium kawagutii. The sequence goes on from VSDK01012264.1 coordinate 124,422, forward strand.
ACTGTGGGAATAGCCAATCGCCTTCGTTGCCGTTCAATGCTCTCGCAGCTTCGAGTTGTGCCACCATTAAATGATAGGGGCACTGCTCTGGCTGACCAGTCGAGCAGCTACAGCAATGGGACCTCGATGTGCCTAGTGCCATAAGGTCTGTTTTCGAGTTGGGGAGCTTTAAAGTTGCTTCTCTCCTGTCTGTGTCGACCGACACATGGGCACATCTGGCGTGGCTTGCCTCGATTTCTCTCAGCAGCCACCATGATGCTAGCAAACAAGACCTACCAGGCCACTTTGGACCATGCGGGTCCAGTGCTGCATCGCCTTTGATAGCTGCCATTGCATCAAGCCTGATAGGCTCGGCTTTATTCGATGGGCCAAGATCGCGTTTTGAACTGCGAACGGCCTTCTTAAATGCTTGTCTGAGCTGGTCCGTTATGGGGAAACCTTGCTCGACATGGCATCGCTTGGCTGCTTCTAGGTAATTGGCTGCCGACCGATAGTCTGCCGCCTTCAGCACACCTACCACCGTAAAGACGAGGTTAGGAGTAAGCTGAAAGGGTTCAGTAAAGCCAGCTTCGATGGCTAACCTTGCCCACGTGTTTCGCAATGATTTGATCGAAGCTCTAGATGACTGCGCATCGGCCTCGGCCAGCAAAGCCTCAGCACATTCTTTGGCTGAGCTGCGTGCCAAATGCACTGCTTTGCCAAGTGAGCCTCTTGCATAGGCCTTGGCGCCGGCATAGGCTTCCGGTTCCGGTTGCCTTACCACCACGTTAGGCCCCATTGCGAAACCTTCCGACAGGACCCTTGACTTGGTGGGTCCCTTGTTGTCATCTTTGACAACGATCGGAGGACCTATCCTGCTGGGATTCCTGCCTAACACGCTCTTGAGCCGAACCATCTCGGGAGGACGCGTGACCAACCCTGGACGGGAGGGACCTAACACTCGGTAACCCCCGCGGCCTCGAACTGTGTTTTCACTGGACACGCCAGAAAGAGGTGCCCAGGTCGGGAACGGGGTCTTTGACCGCCGCTCCAAGAAACGGGAACTCCGGCTTGTGCGGAGCCCACTGCCGGCTCAGAGCGTCGGCGACCACATTGGTGATACCAGGGACGTGCTGGAGCTCGTTCAACCGATAGTTGCCCGCCGCAATGTCCAGGGCAATCTCCCTTGCGATGGTAGCTAGCGGAGCCGACTGCGCCGACATCTTGAGAAGAGTTCGCAACGCTCCCACATTGTCCGATTTGATTCGAACTGACACTGCTTTGTGGCATCTGGTTAGCCATAACCTGATGGCCACTAGCAATGCCAACGCTTCCCAGAGTGTATTACACCCGGGGTCGCCTGTGGTGGCGTTGAACTTCTTCAAGACTTCTGCAGTCAGATGGCTCGCAAACCAACGCATCGGGGTGCCATTCTGGTATAGTACACCACCTATGCCCCAAGGACAGGCGTCGGTGATGAGCTCCCAGCCTTCGTCGCGGATGTGTGGAACAAACTTCCTTTCCAACTTGCCGCATTCATTTCTGAGGAGGGCCTTTATCCAATTCAGGCAAGGCGCAACTCTCTTAGTATGAATCAGCTTTCCTGCGCCCCTCCTAACCCCGTGGGATTTCGGTTTGGAGTCGCAGTCATTCGCTGCATCCTTCGAGAGTGCGGCCCAAAGAGGACTCAGGAATGGCCTGAGGATGGGCACGAGGCCTGCCACAAAAGCCATACCTCCGGCAAACGAACGCAGCTGTCGAGTTCCGATGACCGGTGAACCTAGGAAGTGTTCACACTCCTTGACTAGCTTTGATATCTTCTCCTCGGGGATGGTGACCTTGACGAAATCGCCTTCCTCGTCTCGGCCCACTTCCAGCTCAGCACCAATCCATTGGATCTTTCGGCCAGCGTGGGCCTTAGCCAACTTGACTGGATAGCCGAATGCCCGGATGATGAGCAGCACCAGAGACAGTAGGCGTTCACCACGGTCCCCCTCGGTAGGGATTGTGAACAGCGGGTCGTCCACGTAGATCTGGGAAGCCACCTCGGGAATGACCGAAGCCAGGATCCTGCCTAGCAGAGCGGCGTATCTTCCCCAAATAGTAGGACTGCTTTTCGATCCGAACACCAGCACATTGTAGAGAATGAAGGCGGGCTGTCCTGCCATTGTGGCCTTTGCGACGCTGTACCGCCGGTCGGGTCCAGCTGGTACGTTATGAAAAGCGTCTTGGATGTCCACTGCGGCGAACATCGGACTAGCTCCGGCCCTCAACTGTGCTAGGGTGTCGGTCACCACGTCCAACA
>VSDK01012280.1:14274-16774 GCA_009767595.1 Symbiodinium kawagutii
ATCCTGTATACCTTTTGGTGCAGTGTGACCAACTGAGAGGACGCCGAGCGCATTCAGGGCGGTATCAAAACTTGCAATAAAAGGCTGCATTACCTGCGCTATTTTGGGTGGGTTTTTATTTAGACAAGGTGGAAACGCAATAGCCGCACAGTGCTGTTGTCAACTTCAATGGAGACGGGTTTTTCTATTCCAAATATTGCAGCTCCAACTTCCCAATTACACGGTTCGATTGCAATGCGCGAGATGCTTTGACAACTTGCAGAACAAGGCATCTCTTCTTTCCGGTACTTGGCGAAGCCATTGAAAGGACGGGGGTAAGAGCTCCGGTTCTATGTACCTTCGGGGAGAGACGAAGAGCTCTTCACCTTCTTCCTTTCTGGCTTTTCCAGTCCTCTTGTGGAAGCGGTGTAGCTCCCAGCCATAGGGCAAATTGGAGGAAGGCATTGAGTGTGAGCCTTATTTGCCACTTGCCTCCTTAGCGTGTTTCCGCAGTTCACCTACTTAGGTGATCTGTCGTTACCGCTCCTTCTCCTGGCTAGTGCATCTGGCGGACACATTCTGACAAAGTGCTAAACCAGCAATCTCTCCCAGTCCCCGGGGACAATTGATGACGAGAAGAATCAGGGTTAATCCAGTGCGGCCATTCCTGCAACACGGGTCGAGATACCTCGACAAGGTGCAGAACCGACCAGATTCACACCCTGGCCTCACCAGTAGGTAGTAACTTCGGTGAAACTGACCGTCTGGCCCGTGTGTGGAACAGGTTGGTTCGCCCCTTGACGGTGTCTCCCCAAAGTGGGCAATCAAGCCCACCAATCTGGGCCATCCATTTCTAGGATGGCATGCCCAGCTATCCTATGGCTCGCTGAGCCGGGCCAATACAACTGCATCATTGCATATCAGCTCGCTGTGGTTTGGTGCCTCGGCAGCTTTGACGTCGCTCTGCATAAAACCTGTTGCCAACTCGCAGAACAATTTCCTTATTAACATATTTTGACTGCAACTACGGCAGACAGCATCACAATGCCCGCCGAATTTTCGATGCTTAATAGGTGCCGCTGGGGTGTATGGCTGGCTCTGGCTAGCCATAGTCACCACTGCTACGCATTCTTGCCGATTACTGCAACGGGTCATGCAGAGGATTAGTGAGGCGGGGAATTCATTGCATGTACATACTTTTCGCAGTTTACTGCCTCTGTTTTTTTATTTAGCTTCGTTCGCTTCTTCGCTTCCAGGCTTCGAAGCTTCGTCTGTTTCACCCTTGTTTCACCTTGTTTCACTTTTTTGCTTCTTATCGACCTTAGCTTAGTGCTACCAAGGCGATGCAGGCGAGCAAAAAAAATTGTAGATTTGACGAATTGTTTTGTTTCAAATTTCATTTGCTTGTCCAATCTACCACAACAAGGACAAACTAGACGACGGTTGGCCCGAGAGCGAGAAAGGCAATGTTATAGCAGGCTCCAATATACTAATTCAAAAAGACTAACGTCATGATCCTTGCAATGGATGATGATGATGATGATGATGATGATGATGATGCTGATGATGATGATGATGATGATGATGATGTCGTTGATGATGTCGTTGATAATGTCGTTGATGGTGATGATGATGATGCTGCTGCTGATGATGATGATGCTGCTGCTGATGATGATGATGATGTAGCTGCTGCTGAAGAAAAAGATGAATATGATGAGAATGCTGGCGATATGACAGGGCTGAAAGGAAGAAAAATGTTGAGGACGGGTTGTTGGACGCAGGTCCCCAATCGCAAAATGTACCAGGCAAAAACGTACCAAGGCAAAACGCGCCAGAGCAAAACGTACCGCAGCAAAATTTACCACAGCAAAACGTACCATAGCAAAACGTACCAAAGCAAAACGTACCGCCGCAAAACGTACCAAGATAAAACGTACCACCGCAAAACGTACCAAGATCAAACCGACCAAGGCCAAACAGACCAGAGCAACACGTACTAACAGCAACATGTACACCGTACCACACAGCAAAACATACCAGGCAAAAACGTACCAAGGCAAAACGCGCTAGAGCAAAAGACACCACTGCAAAACGTACCACTGCAAAGCGTACCACAGCAAAACGTACCAAAGCAAAACGTACCAGAGCAAAACGTACCACAGTAAAAGGTACCAGAGGAAAACGTACCAAGGCAAAACGCACCACGACAAAACGTACCAAGACAAAACGTACCACAGCAAAACGTACCAAGAACCAAGACACAACGTACCAAAGCAAAACGTACCAAGGCAAAACGTACCAGAGCAAAACGTACCAAGAGCAAAACGTAGAACAACAAAACGTGCCACCGCAAAACGTACCACAGCAAAACGTACCAGAGCAAAACGTACCACAGTAAAACGTACCAGAGTAAAACGTACACAGGCAAAACGCGCCAAGACAAAACGTACCAAGACAAAACGTATAGCACAGCGCAACGTACCAAGATCAAAGGTACCACGGCAAAACGTACCAAGATCAA
>VSDK01012280.1:21774-74580 GCA_009767595.1 Symbiodinium kawagutii
AATCACAATGGAAAAACTTCATGTTTGTTTGTTGAAATATATATATATATATATATACATATATACATATATATATATATAACTGATTGCAAACACACTCATATGTTTGTTAACACGCCACTTATGTGCGTGTGTTCATTTAAGTGTCGACACGCCGCTTATATGCATGTGTTGATTTACATGCATTTATTTTGGTGAGTGCTATGGTCGTGGCAATATCTTGGCAACGCTTGGTTGCAACATTATACTTAATCGTTTTGGCTTGCATTTTTTGTGTGTTTTATTTTCCTGCAAAGATGTCATGTTGTTCTGATGCATTGATGGTAAAATGATGTCATTGTCTCACGATATTGTGATATTTCTGAATATGATGTTTGGAGAATACTGTGTCTGAACAATCTTGGTCAATTTTTTGAAAGTGAATTCAACTTCGTGCCACCATCAAAGTGGACATATCATCATTCAATCCTGTTGATTAACAGGATGGAAGGAAGATGAAGGAAGTAGGAAGATGCTCTTTGAAGTGTTTGGTTTGCCAGGACTCCGTCAGCAACTTCGAAACCTGCCAAATGTGACCATCTCTGAAGGTGAAGTGCTGCATGTTGTCCCTTGGAAACACCCATCATTCGCAAGTGCCAGGACAACGTTTTGGTGAACGCCCTCAGCATGGCCAAGGTTGGCACCAGGTTGTGTGGTGTTCCCCCTCGCTGTCCTGCCAAGATTCTCGAAAATCAACGCGAAATTGGAGGTCCCAAATGATGTTTCATCACATTGGTGCATGATTTGGCTGAAGTTTTCTGCCACAGCATGTCATGCCTCCTCTTCTGTTTGAGGTTTCGTCTTCAGTCAAAAAGACGGATTTCCTGCAGGTTCCAGGACCAAGTCCATTGATCAAGCTTCCGCAGGAATCTCACATCTGGAACGGGTGCGGGCACCTGGAGCATCAAGACAAGTGTGAGTTTTTCAGTGGGCTGATGCCACTCGTCATACTACCTCCAGCCAGTCATGTACTGATTGAAGTTCTTCGTTGTTGTGAAGGTGTTGGAATGAATGCTATGGAAGCTGGGCTCAACTGGTGGGGATGGTTCTGCCCAAGGTGGCCGAGCGCGGAGATCTCCCTCCAGTGTCGGAAACCCAGGGACTCTGGGGAGCGACCAAGGTGGGTGAGGCTTCCAAGCTGAGCTGCGACTTGTAAGGATAGGATGGACAGGTGGGGTTGTGTTTGGATCATTTGGATCCTTGTTTGAATCTTGAAAACCTTGTTTGATGTATGATTCCTTGCTTGAATCTTAAAAAAAAGTCGTTTGATGGATGATTCCAAGATGTTCCAAGGCAAATCGTTCTTTTGAGTCCATTTGATGGGCTCTAGGCATGGGACTAGCTCTGTTTTGGCTTTTGCTGGTTGGTGGAAGACTGAAACTCCATGAAACTCCCTCCTCCCCGTGAAGGCACTTGAGGCTCTTCTAGATTTGTGAATGATCCGATCTTGCAGATCTGACCCTGTTTAGTGAACATGACACACGATCTCCTGTTCACAACGGAGCATCTCTCTCCCGGGCGCAGCCTCCGAGGTGTTTGGTTTTGAGGTGTTTGCAGCACCTAACTTCCTTGGAGTTGAGCTGCGTGGGTGGCGATGCTTTGCTTTGGATGGCCCGGCACCCGGCATCACCCAGCCCCAGCTATGTAGCTGTCTGAATCGCTACACCAGGAGCTTCAATGCTAGCTACGTAGTACCGTATCAATGATTGGTGGAGACACATGTCGGAAAGTTTCTCTTTAGGTCAAGATTGTCTACATAAATGCAAAACATTTGGTATTGTCCTTGATGGTTTGGGGATGTTCCTTCTCCAAGATGCTACTGCCTCGGTTGTGCAGGTTTCTCCAGTGCTGGAGGTGGCTCGCAGGCAGATTCCGCAGGACCAGAGGGAGGATTGGCTGCCCAAACCAAGAGCCAACAGCTTGTTTGCACCCAAAAAGTAGCATATGCTGTATTCACAAATTTACGTAGAATCAAATAGAAAAAGTAAGTCGAAGAGAAATCTAATCCAGCTAATTACAACAGAAAAAAGTAATCCAGTTGTTTTTTGATTGGTTTCTACTACTGCACCAGCACCAGGACAGCCAAGAACGCTTTGCGTTGCAAGCTGAAGCCGAGAGTTTGCGACAGACCGCAGAGAAGATTGCCATGCAGGCATCAAAATGTTTGCCCTGGTTGATCGACCATGGAGTCAACAAAGATTAATGTTGGTTGGTACTGGCTAGTAACGATAGTGGCTTGTCAACTTGTCACCCAGAGCTGATAGTGATTGATAGTGATGATCCGCTGGTTAACCATTTTTTGGAATATGTTGCACTCAAAATCCCGGAGTCGGATTTCTATAGTGGCTCAGCGATGGTGAAGAATGATCGACATTGGTTGATGGCAGGGAAAATCGTTGACAATGAGCAACGTCAATGGGTAATTATTATGACTGATGCTACCTAGCTCATAGGAGTTCATCATGCCCGGTGGGAATTCCTATCAACAAAACAAGGAGTTTGTTAAGGGATGACCTTGAGCATTGCGTTGACCAGGTGATTCAGCTCCGACTGGGAATTTTGGTAGTGCTACTGATACGGTTGGTTGAATGACAAATGTTCTTGGGATGGCAAAACTAGCCACCAACCAGAAAAGGACGTGATGCAAAGCTGAGAAGCAGAGTCAGGACTTGGAAACGCTACGCAGCTGGCAAGTACAAATGGTTGATTTTCCTGATGATGTTTTTGTTTCTGGGTCTGGGCAAGCTGTTTTGTTCATACCCTCATCCATGGATTCTGACAGGTGGAAGACGAGCAGTGCATGCAACTGCGAATGCAGGAGAGCAATTTCTCAATTCGTGGAAACGGAGGTCTGGTTGAAGGTCTGTGCTTCAACGGCTTTTCTTTTCTCGGACCTTCAGGGTTTTGCATGCCAAAACTGTCTTGAAGGGCCACGTTTAAGGTACGAAAAAGCCCCACAGTTTTATGCCTTTTTCAGTAGAAAAGCAGGCCAATTCGTGTGTCAAGCAGGCACTTCTGGGTCCAAGTTGTGCAGCTCTTTGTCACAGGATCGTTTCGAAGCCTTGCTGGAAAGGCAGGAGCAGCAGCTCGACGTCAGGATGCCAAGTTCGAGCTGCCGGCAGCTTGTGGCAGCATAGGGCTGGCTCGAAGAGAGAACTGCAACCAGCACTGGTCTTGACATGATGTTGATGTGTGTCAAATGGAGATGTTTACAGAATTATATGTTATGCTTGGCACAGGCAAATGGACACATACATACACGTAGAAGCCGATGTATATGTTATGTAGATATGTTAAATTCACAAATATCTATGTTTCAACAACATAGACATGAAGACAGTTCCGGCGTTTCCCTAAATTGGCAGTGGAAACTTCTGGATTAATTCGATCTGGAAGTGGAAGCACTTTTGTTTGTTTTCCATGCAATGTAGCAATTTGGGTACGAGTCAATGCCAAATGTCGCCCAAATGGGTAGGCGAACATCCCAAAAGAAACGACTTTGCTGTCGTGGGGTACAAGGTTTTGACCCATGGCCATGTACTACAGTAGGTAGTAGCACTGTTTCAAGGGGGACATGGCTTTCTGTGGATAGCATCTGCCAAAACCCCTGCGACGAGGCCTTCTGCAGTGAGGTAAAAGCTCTGAAGGTGCAACGTCAAGATGTGGAGGCACGTGGCAATGAAGCTGTCCGTTGTTTGGATTGTAGGAGTGCAGTAAATCAGTAGATCCTTGGTTTTGCGAACATTATGCTGATTTTCTTCAAGCTCATTTTCTCTTTTTAATCTACTCATCGATCTATCTACCTACCCTATCGATCTATCTATCTATCTATCTATCTATCTATCTATCTATCTATCTATCTATCTACCTCTCTGCGCATTTGTATTTTTGTTTATCTATCTATCTACGGACCTAGCTACGTCTCCCTTTCTCTCTCTCCCTATTTATTTTCATTTTTTTCGTCCATCTATCTATCGATCTCTATCTCTCTTTTCCTTTTCCCAATGTCACATTATATATGTGTATTTTGTATGTATATTGATATTTAGAGATATGTATTGTATATGTATATATATATATATTTATGCGTATGTGTATATGTCTTTTCATACAAATATTTGTATTTATATGTATATATGTATATGTATATGTATATGTATATGTATATGTATATGTATATGTATATGTATATGTATATGTATATGTATATGTATATGTATATGTATATGTAATTCCGTGTGTAAATGTATATGATAATATGTACACACATGAGTGCATGTAGGTGTGTACTCACACACACACACAATTCCCGTACATATGCCATATGTAGACACATGGTAGATGTGCATGTGCTGTACACGTAGAGCTTTTGGCAAGGCATTCTACGAGTTCCGTCAGTGCGACCTGGTGAGGGCAGTGGCTCTCAGACCTGCAGTTCGCTCAGGTCAAAAGACGGCATTTGGACAAGGAGGTGCGAACCTGACCACTGGGAGTGTTATCCCAAAACTCCGTGGGTCCAAGGGCTGTTTTGCTGAAGTTGCGAAATGGGATAACAATCATTGTTTTAACTACGAGTGTTTTGCTAACAATGGTCAAGTGAACCACCAGTAGTGTAATGACGGTCAAGTAGCTGGGAACTGTTGATTTTGACGCAGTTTAGGAACCAAGGTACTGGCAACTCCACGAATGGCAAGGCTTCAGGTGCTAGGTCAGGTTGCCGATAGGAGATGGGTGAGTGAAGAAGTTTACGTTGTAAGTAGCAGTATGGGGTTCCCGCAGATGAGCAAGAGCTCTTGAATTTCTAGGATCGTGATTGTATTACTGTATGATCCTTGATTCTTGATCAGATATAGAAAGGTTAATGATGGTCGATAGTGGTTACCGAGTTATGCCGAGTCAATAGTGGTTACTGGCGGTGAGTGATTCTTTTTCGAATCCAAGCCACCCAAGAACTTCAAGGCTTGAAGACATCGGCCTTCAAGCCACAACTCATCGCTTTATTTTGCCATTTTCTGGATCAAGGTGTGTAGACTGGAGAAGTTGACAAATGGCTGTCTTGGATTTGAACAATTGCCACGCCTAGGCATACAAGCCTGGGAGTTTAGTACAGAACACTCCATCAGGATTTGTTTCAAGTTGGAGTACACAATCCTGATATCTGTTGGTCATTTGTGTTGCATACTGAGCAAACACTGCAAAGAGGCCTGACGGCAATTCACACCCAGCATTTCACGTTTAAAAACAACAACAACGCCCAGCTCATCTCAGAGAGATGGCCAGTGAGGAGAGGGAACAGGATGGACACACTGATGGACAAACCAATTGAAAGCAGCCATTTGAAGCGTATCAGAAAGTATGCAATAGCGAGAATGGTTGGATGCAAGTATCAATGATAGATTTTAATTTTGGTTGAATATCCAGTACTCATTTGTTGACTGATTATGGTAGGGATTTCTGACATGTGACAACACCCCCCGGCGCGCAATCAGGAGCTGGCAACACGTCGTGAGGGTCTCCCACGCGGAAGGCTGCAGGTTCTGGTCCTGCATGGAAGGTGGGGTGAGAGCTTCAGTCTGCGCTTTATTATTTGCACTGAAGTTTGCACGTCGCAACCTGGACTGGAGTGGCATACAAGATTGAACGCATTGGGAGGGGGGCACATCTGAATCCGATTTGTGTCTTCAAAGATCTGGGCTGGGATTGTTTGGTTCTGGTTCGCTCAGGCAGTCGAACGCGAATTTGTCAAACTTTCAGATGCCTGGATGAAGAGTCGCAATCCTCCCGTTTTAGGGGCTTTCTGAGTGCCCAAGCAAGGGTAGAAAACTGTTTGTTTGAAAGAATGTACTGTGGGGAGCCCAATGAACTAAGAGTATTGGGTTTATGGGGAAGTCGTCATAATCATTGTCATACACCTAAGCAAGTCTAATTTCATATTGGGCATGACAGATTGAGTATTCAATCTTGACGGTGGACACTGCCATTTTTTGTGCTTTTTCTTTTTTCATGACTTTCACATTGCCTTTTCCATCCATAGATATTATTCTACAGTGTTGTATATAATATACCTCGCGATCACTGAAAATGAAGACAACAACTTTTTTGAAATGCCCACTGACCACTTCAGGAAAGTGTGTGTGTGTGTGTGTGTACAAATGTGTATATATATATATATATATACAGCAATATCTGTATGATCATGTGGTGAACTGCGCATTTGTGTGAAATTTGATATCGCTTCTAGCTCGCTTCAGGATTAGTGCCTTGAAAACTGCCTTTGGCAAGGAGATCGTGGGTCACGTTGGGGTGGAGGGTAGGATTGCCGCTGCACAAACTTCGAACCCAATTTCAATCTCTTCCACAATCAAGTCGATCAAGGTCTCGGTTTAGGAAACAAGGCCTGAAATCAATCGTTGCCTCCTTAAATTTCGCTGTCTTCTGAGACTGAAGATCAATTCTGCAAGCAAGTTGATGTACTGCTGCACTTCCAACAACACTCCGCGATTGCATATGACGCTTTTTGAGGACACAGACTTCGATTTCTTAGAAGGTGATGTTGTTTGGAAGTATCGGTGGCTTGGATGCAGTTAGTCGATCACGGAGAATGTTTGATGAAGCTCCCGTACAGGACTAGTCTCCAGCAACCATTGGAACAAATATGGACCTTCCAATTGATCAGCAGTTGAACATTGCTTATTTTGAAGGAAAGCTGCTTGTAGTGTTTGTTGCTTTGTCCAGTACTAAGCCTTTGCCAGGGGGGCAGTGCAGTTGAGGCCCGGTGTGGATTTGCATGATGCTGATGACATGTCTGTGAGCTTATCCAAAGGAAAAGACTTCAAGGTCACCTGGAAGCAACAAAGATGGAAGAGGGCGGGCCCTGTCCCTGTGGGAAGGCTGACACCTTTCTGCTTAGCTCTCACCAGCACAGGGTCACTTGAACAGCAAATGGCAACCATGGCGCTCACAGCCATGTACTTCAGTTCTCCAATGAGGCCGAACCACGACACGAAAAGTCGACCATCATGGGTCCATGATCCCAGTGAAGTGGGACATTTCGGGGACCTGAGCAGCCTGCTGAGGTGTGGTTTATGCACACCACAGATTGCAAGCGAGTGCCTTGCCCTGCATGCTGGGAGTCGCCGGATGCGGTCCGCGGATGTCAGCTGGCCATACTCCTGAAGCATAGCCCAACGGAAACACGGCATGTCATTGGGGCAGAAGGCATGTGAAATGAAGGCCGCCTGGTATTCCCTTGGCCATGACTGTTGAACCCGATGGCTCACCGATCCTGTTCCCTCTGTGGTCACCGTGGGCATCAGGACAGACCTGACCTCTTCAAGCAGCAAGATCCAGGCAGACCTTGGGGTGTCTTGGGCGGTAGGGTTCCCCCCACACAAGCGCCCCCAGGCTGATGCAACTGTGAAGTGACAATGGGCTTGCAATGTTCTGGTGGCAAGCGATCCTGTTTTGATCAAGACCAACAGCATTTTTGAGGGAAGAGGAGTGGGTGGCATGGTTTGGCCAGATGTTCTCGCCAATCAACCGGTAGATTTAATAAAGGCATGGCCAAGCGACCTCGGAATGAATATCTATCGGGCTTCCGAAATGGTAGGCGGTGTCCTACCACGAATGCTATTAGGTACACCAAATGCTTAGTTTGATCGCTAGCCACTGGATTTTGGGCAGGTGTTCGCGTGTCCTACGAGGGCGTGGAGGATGCTGTGGATGCGCTTCTGCAGAGGGTCACCCAATCACCAGTTGATGCAGTGACTTGACTAAATGTAAAACCCCAGGATTTCTGAGAGGCTTTTCATGTAATTGCCTGAAAGTAGGGATGCGATCGATTTGGGTAGACATACTGTAATTTGCGGACAACTATATTTGTGAAACAGACACACTCCAATGGCAAGTTCAACCTCTGCAGAACCTTCGGGCCAGTCCTCCGATGCTTCAAACCATGGGCCTTTCCAGCAGTCCACTTGACAAGACATCCGTGATCGCCCGGCAAAGGTTGTTGGCCTCTTTGAGGGTTGCATTGCATCTGGGCAAAACATTGAAACACTGAATTCTTGGGAAGGTATGATTGCCAAGGCAACGCGTAACAGTGGAACGTGCCTAGTTGCTGACTAACCTGGCTCTGAAGAGCTACAGTCGAGTAAGATTTGGGCATGGCGCAAACTGAAATATCCCAAATATGGATTGATGATTGATGAAGATGCCAACCAAAATCATTCTAAACATCAGTGCTCCAATGAGTGTCTCAAACATCTGATGATTTTTTGCCCTTGGGAGTCTGGCGAAGAGGTGCCACTGTGGCGCACCTGGCCGCCGCTGCAGGTGGTGCACCTGGCCGCTGCGCGGTTACTGCAGCAGGATGCCCAGCTGCCATGGCCTGTCAGTGTCTTCTTTGGAGATCTGCCCATCCGCGATGCCGGGGATCCAAGGGGATCCAAGGGGATCCAAGGGGATCCAAGTGGCGGGGAGTTGAACTGGAGGCTCTGCCGGTGTTCAGTCTGTCAGTGGTGATTGGGCATATGGCTAGATGACGGTAGCATACGTGTGGCAGTGATTCGGCATCTTCGGCACGTGTGACTAGATATATGACTAGATGACGGATGATGATGGTATGATAAACGGTATATACTGCCAAATCAAACAAGTCTATTTGTGTACACATTCTGTAAATAGAGAGTCTTCTGTAGATGTGGTACCTTGGAGACTGAGCTCCTGTAAATTACACTGTTTTAAGGGTTTGGGAAGCTGCTGACTTGGTTGCAAGCCGTCGTTGGACAAATTCATCATTGCTGGCAATGGCTACGTACAGGGCGGGGGTGTTTGAAGAAGTTAGTTTTGAAAGATATCCATCCGAAACGTCAGATGGGGTCACATCCTAAGTTGAAAATATTCTATTCTAGCATGTTCGCCAGCCCAGGATGTTGATACACGCCCACGATTGATTTCTTTTTTAATGCATTGTGACATATGTATCTATAGACAGTATGCATAAATATGTGTTCAAATATATTTACATTATATGCATATGTGTACAGACTGTGTAGGTATATGTATATTTCATATTATATCGTTTGGACCTCCAACAGAAATTATGAACATGACAATGACAATGCTTTGCAAAAGGTTTTTTGATTCGCCCATTTCTATCTTTTCCGGGATGTGTCTATCTGAGAACAAAGTGATACATGTATCTTTGTCCCCATGCTTCATACCTAACTAGCTATACATCTATAGGATGAACCTAGCAATAGATACCTACCAGCTGGGAGAATTATACCTAACTAACTATAGATCAAGATATCCCATACGAAAACTCCATTCTCCCAGCTGTGGCGCAGGATCGTTGGGCTGCACCATTCACGAAGGGTGCTAAGGTGCGGAACTCAACGCCCGTGCTCCAGCATCTTGTCAGTCAGAACTGCTCTGTGAGGCGAAACATCATTTATGATCATTTTGTAGCATCCCAAACAAGAAAGATAAGTAATGATGATAGGGCTCTGAAGACAAATCGTCCTTAATCTTCTGGAGAGCACAGCGTCAGAACACCTCTTCCTCGAGTGAACATCTACGGGTAGATCAGCGTGAGGCAAAACACTCCACCATCCACGTCTTTGGTCGCAACGACGAGTACTACCTCTATGGTCGCAGGCACGCGGATCGATTGCTCTTATGATCCATCGATCCTCGCAGATACTTCCGGAGCCTCCGAAATCTTCAGATTCTGTTGATCTTTTTCTTGAACATAGATTCTAACTTTGGATGTGGAATCGATTTCAATTTTTTTGGGGTGATAGATGTGAGGATCAGAGTAGACAGATGCCCACTGTGGTGCGAGGGCGGCTGGCCGCGTTGCTCCGGAAGACTACTATGAGGTCTGCCTGGCGGCCCACCACCCTACTGGCGGATCGATGATTTTCATCGCTTGCTGCTTCACTTTCCATGTTGGGTTAGTCAAGTTAAACTAGCTATTTCACTAACTCATGACCCCCTTTTCTTGTTGCGCTTTCTTTACTGCTACGAGCACAACTCATGACACAGGCTGCTTTGGTTCTGGAGCATGAAGAGGGCCATCGACTACCTCAGCTACAGCCGAAAGCAGGACAGACAGTGCCATGGGCACAAAATGACCCCAAGCGAACCACTGTGTGGTTTGTTTGACTGTCCAGGAACATCTTGTTGACCCGCATACCATCTCCAGAATTGATAACACTGATCGCAAGTAAGAGCCATGAACCACGGGAAATTTTGTACTGGTCCTTAGCCAACTTGGCAGCGCCAGCTGGGGAAGGAGAACTTTATGCGAGAGTCGTGCGAGAAGTACGGCTCTGCTGTGGTCGACCGCTGAAAGGTGCCTAGGTTGAGATCTGTCCTTGGTGAGTCTCCCATCGTAGAGCCATGGTAGACTCCATAGTAACCATGGTAGACTATATTGTTATCTATTCTCACATAGTTCTCCTCTCAACCATTGCAGACCTATTGTAGATTCCCTAGGAACCGTTGTTTGTGCACTATGATGATGGTCAACAACTACTATCATTAACGGAGGATCGCGCAGAAGTGTAACCCCCGTCCTGTTCACCGAGACATGGGCCTCAACGATCTTCATACCTGGCGAAAAACCTTGCGGCCGCCCAAGCCATTGGCACCGCCTTTGTTGGAGATGGAGATGTGACTCTGCAGGGAGCAGCGTTGAAGCTGTGGGTGCGGTGCTGCAATGGGGCAGCTTTAAGCAGATTGGATCACCTGGTCATGGGTGGGGTGAAGCTTCTTGGTGATGCCTTGTAGAGTCTGCCTGTGCGATTTTCCGCTTCACCCGGGTCTAGGGTTCAAGAATTCGGACTCCCACAGTTAATGCCTTCCTGCTAAAGGATGACTTAATTTGTGTCAATGTGGGGTAATTTGGTATCAGTTGGTTCAGATCTGTATTCAACCTCACACTTGGATTTTCCCTACCTTCAACCAGCCGCCGACAGTCATTGCAGGTGTTCCTTGCCATAAAAAGAGTTTTTGCGGGTGACTATTGAAAAACTTGTCATCCATAGTAATTTGCGCTCGGATTCTATGGTGCGAAGTTAATTGTAAAAAGGCTATTCATTGTAGTGAGAATCCTTATCACTTTAGCACTAATTTATGATGAGTAATCAGTAGTCATCCTTATCATTCATAATCATTCTCTAATCTCATTCTTACTAAGAATTCCTATCACTTATCACTTAGAATCCTTATCACCAAGAATCCCTATCACTACGTACTAAGAATCCTTATCACCAAGCATCCTTATCACTAATCATTCCCAATCTGAATCATTCTTATTGTAAGACTTCGCTGCGTCTGTCCTCAGGATGGTGCCTCGAAAATTGCGGGTGTTAGCCCTGACGGGAGGCGAGACAAGTGTTGGCTGAGGAAATCCAATTTTGCAAACTCGAGAAATCAAAATATGGTAAACATTCATAAACATGCAATGTAAACATGCAGTTCAATATGTGTTCATTCTGTGGGTGATCCGTGCGGAGATTGACACCCAGCCGTTTGGGCGTGTTCGCAAAAGCTAGATCCCAAAAATGGTCCAACATGACTACCACATTGGTCATGTTTTGTACAGAAAGCTGGTAAAGCGACAATTTGCGGCTACCCATATTTCAGAAGGTGCCCACTTGTTCTGTGGCTCCATGTGAGGGGTTTCATTCGACCGGTCTTGTCCTTTCATGCCTGATGCTTGGTCTGTATTTAGAATCGAGGACATATACGGTTGTGGGTCAACATAAATACAATATCAACCATCCAAAAACCGGGTAGATGAACATCCCAGCAAAAACTACATGTGTCATTGAGGGGATGTGAACAGCTGGGGTCCAGGGTATTGACCGACCCATGGCCCTTTGTCAGGTTTGTTCGTTGTTCCTTGCCTGTCTGCAAGACACACTTCGCTTGCACCAAATTACCAACTCAGGGAGCCAACGCCGTTGCTCTATGGCTTGGTCGGGATATGTTCACTGGCCATATAAACCAATATAGCTACCGCTATAGGCTTATGTTCAATAGCCATAGATGGTTATGACCAGCCATTAGTGCAATGGGTGATCCATATTAAAAAACATGGATGGTAGATCAACCGAGATGGATCTCCCATGTGGGTCCCGCAGGTCACAGCTGTACGGAAGTGCTGAAGTTTCAATGCGCCCCGCTGCGACAAGCCTTGGGCCGCGAGCTCTGTGTACCTTGGTCTTGCTGGGAAGGGCCTAACTCTGGTTGGAGAAACCACGAAATCTGAGGGGTGAACGAAGGACCCCAAATGAGGAAAAGAAGTGCCCCTATTTTGCACGATTTGAGTGGTAACAAATAGCGATGCTGGCAAATGCCCCAGAAATATCGCATGAAAGCGAGTTGTCAGCAAGTCCTTTGCTTTCCAGGGCTGTTTGGAGCCTAGCGCACATCAGTTGCATCGGACGCATCCCGTGTCCGAGATATGTGCAGATAGGATCAGCATCTCAGCTAGTTTGAACGATGTTGTCTTTGGCCTACGTGGGCTAGAGCTTGAAGAGCTTGATGCATTCTTGT
Organism: Symbiodinium kawagutii; assembly: GCA_009767595.1. NCBI lineage: Eukaryota > Dinophyceae > Suessiales > Symbiodiniaceae > Symbiodinium > Symbiodinium kawagutii. The sequence continues at coordinate 34,384 of VSDK01012280.1, forward strand.
TTATGTCGGGATCAATGCCGAGGAGTTTACCTTCATCGAAGGAACTGAGGATTGGGACTGGTCAGGGGCTCCAGAATGCTGGTGACTGGCAGTGACGGAGTACTGTTTGTTTCCTTGGTAGGGTGATTTGTTTTCACTGGAACACTGGAACACCTGGCATTGGAGATTCATTGAGGATTCATCGGCTCCAATTTAAGCAAGGTATGATCTCCTGGCAGTCCTGCCGAGGTTTGAGGGAGAGCCCATTGTGAGTGACATGGAGAAGAAGTTGGCCAAAGGCGGACAGATGGTGCGTCACTGCGAGGAAGTGAAGGAAAGCTATGCTAGCAGATAGAAGCACTACGAAGTCTCTAGGCATCTTGCGTTTCTCAACATTTCTCAACTTAGTGAGCCCAACATCCCAGGATTTCTTGACCCTTTCTGAAAGTCATAGAAACAGTATGAACTCCTTCAACGGACGTGGGAAAGCTTGCTTGCTTCAATTCTGTACTTGGTGGAGAACAGTGCAGCTGTTTCACTTCCCATGGCGTTTTGGAGGTGCCCAACTGAAAAACTGGTACATGGACTCTATCACAGAGGCGCGGCACTATACCTGGTTGAAGATGGCTTGCCATTGCAAGCGATAGAATCATATGATGGTTTCTCAAAATTGGGAACCTCCCAAAATGGACTGCTTATTACTAGTGGTTCATATTGGATGGTGGGGGTACCCCCATTCCAAGAAAGCACCATGCAGGTACGTCTCAGAAGCATGACCAAAAATGGATGGATGAAGATCCCAGCAACTGGGTATCTGGGGTACGGGCTACCCGCAGCCATGTAGGGCTTCAAAATGAATAGCTTCAGACGGAAAGCAGGCAGGTACACACTGGCCAACAGAGAGTGAAGTTACGATCCCTGAAAACGAAGGCAGAGAATGAACTGATGCAGCCGAGTTGACCTCAAACCTACTGACTTTGTATGGGTGTCTTACCAATGGCGGGCCAGGAGACGAAAACTGACAAGCCCAACCGCGAGAAGCAGTTTGACCCCAAGTCTCGTTGGAGCCCCCAGAGTCTTCTTGCTCTCATGTCTCAAGTGTGTTGGAGAGGAAGGCTACTAGGAGCTGTACCAGAAGCCTTTCCTTTTGTGAAAAATGTGCAACTACTCTTCTGGACAGGTTGAAACCTTCGAAAACTGGTAGACACTAATAGAAAATCATCTCATCGAAGAAATAACCTATTCTTCGTCCATGATTGGAACCAAGTATCACCGCAAACTTGTGTAGAAAATAGCCCCAACAATGGCAGGTTGAATATCATCTTCATTCCTTGGATGTTGATCTGGGATTGACATCCGTTGACTCTATCTCATACTCATTTCAGGCCTGGACGTCTACACATTGCTTCGCTTGAACAAACATCATGGTTCGATTCGATCTGCACAGATTTGCTACGTCAGTAGACTTGTATTGGACTGCCTGAAATCGGTGGTTCCCCAATTCATTAGATTTGGCTGTGGGTCAAAACCCCGTACCCCTGGTTCCCCATCATTAACCATTGATTTCCCTATGATTTGGTTGGTCATTATAAGCCATTATTGGTTGCTTAATATTGACCCAGCTCGCCATATTGATCATACTCAACGAGGCAGCTGGCCCAGCCCAGCCCAGCCCCCCCGGCCGGCTTCACCCAGGTGTTGAGTGCCTTGGCCGGAACCTGGTGACGAATCAGAAATCGATTGGAAAGGTTGGTGGTGGTTGTTGACCAGCCATGTTGGGAGAATGAGTGGGCAAGTGGTCCACAACTGACTCTGTTGGGATAATGTCAACAACTACCTATGTTGGGATGATGAGCGATCAACTGTTTCCAAACAAAGGCGTGCTCAAAAAGGCAAACAGCTAATTCTGTAAGTCACTTGTTGGTTGTTTACCCAAGCTGGGCTGTAGTGCAATGTGTTCTTTTGAATGGGCTATAAAGAGATCCCCACTGGACTTATCATTTTTAGTTGACCGTTTGTTCATGAAAGCTTCGTTGGCGTTTGGCGTCGCACTGATGTGACCAAGAGAGCTGCCTGGAAGCGCGGATCTAGCCTTGGAATTCCTAGGGATTCGCTGTGAGGTGGAAATCTTGGTGGTGTATGTGAGGTATCATGTTCAAATTGCGATGTGTGTTCCTAGGTATCACAAGATTCCTGAGAAGGTGGCCAAGTTGAAGGAGTTGATCATCGATGAGGGGCCCTTCGATGTTCTGGTTGCCTTCTCTCAGGCTGCCGGGTCGTGCTGGGTGCGGTGATGCCATGTCGAGGATCCCCGGTGGTTCTTAGAAGGCCACCAACACTTTTTCTTGACGGTGCCAAAACAGATGATCATTGATCGTTTATAGCAAAAAGTGGTTGCTTTCCCAACGTTGGAAGCTTCAGGTTTCCTTGTTCCCTGGTCCAACCCGATCGTCCAAGGGCTGCATCATGACGCATCTCCTAATCGGACACTTGCGGAAGGAGGACCCTGCCCAGCAGGCGGGGACTGGCAGTGATCCAAGAGGCCGTGCTGATGGAGGGATAAGTTGATTCAAATTTGATTCGTTGGTTGGTGGGTCGGTTGGTTGGTGGGTCGGTTGGTTGGATGGTTTGTTTGTTTGGTTGGTTGGTTGGGTTTGTTTGGTTGGTTGACTTTGCCTGCTTCAGCTGGCAAGTTGTTGGTGGGTTTTCAGACTCTTGCAGTGCAACCTCACGTTGGTTTCGATACTTTGTTGCCACTTGAGCTGCTTATCCAGGTGGCCTCGAAACGATGGCACTTCACAAGGAATCAGTCAGAGGAAATGCCATGGCGCATGAGTGTGCCTTGGTTGAGTTGTGGGTCGAAACGGGCCGTTGGAACCTGACAAACCGATCAAAGCATTTTGCTTTGCTCCAAGTATTGATGAAAATGCCGTAGATAGCCATACACGGCCATGCCTCCAGCCATCCCCGAACCGTAGTTTTCCAGCAAGACAGCATGACTTTTTTGGGGCAAGACATGGCAAAGCCCGGCCCAAAGTTTAAATCTCGGATATCGCAGGAACTGAGACATTTAAGATGTCCTGTGGGGTGAGCTGTCCTCAGTAGTGGTGAGTGGCTTTTACACCCCCAACCGTCAGAACTTTATCGTCGGTCCACCAGTTGATAGCGTCAAAGCCGTGGATGAGGTCTTTTTCAACGGCATGCACATCCGCGACAAGGAGCATCTACTGCCCTTTTGCAGCTTTTTTGGGACGGTGAAAATCCGGGTCGCGATTGCACAGAGCTTTTGCTTGGAAGTTGACCTCTCGGATGTTCGGTATATTTCGGCGTAATTGGTAGAGAGCCACACCCCAATCCCATGGTTGACACAGGCAACTCATGCGCCGAATCGCTGCATGGGCCGAAGGATTATATGGATCTGTTCGATACTCCTTCACCTCATCCAACAGTGGCTCAGCCTTGAAGATGAGCTTTTCGCAAGTTTTGGCCATTTGGTTGAGGTGGTTTCAGCTCGACTTCCCTCTGAGGAATCAACATCTTATTATATCTTATTAATTTTTGGATCATGGATCGGTAAACATCTCAACAAAGAGGCTTCTCAGAAGTGTTCATTTTCTTTGTGTGTGTGTGTGTGTGTGGACCCACAGTCAGGTGCAAGTTTAGTGCTGTCATCATCAATTTGTGAGTGAGCTACCTGTAATCATTTTTGCCATGGCTTCATGGAGGCTTCCTCGTTGGTACCATCCATCTCTTTTGGTGCTAGAAGGGGATTAGAGCCCCCCGTGCCATAGGTGCCAGTCGCCTTAAATTTTAGTTTTAAATTTAAATGCTGTTCATTTTTTGCTGCAGGATCTGACAGCTGGGACTTGCCAGGGCAGCCCTTTCATGTTCAGAGGAAGTGGTCATGGTTGATGAGAGGGTCTTCTCCACTTCTCAGGTGCACGTTTTCGGCAAAGCAGATGAGTTTTACGACTACGGCAGGGATGGCTTTGGCTACAAACCTCAAGAGGCGAGAGGGAAATTGAAAATCACGGACAGTGTTGCGCACACTTGTTGAATCTCAGGGCTCAATGACTTTCATTCTTGATTGTTCTCCTTTGCATATTCTGCTGCTCAGAGCATATGTGAGTCCACCAAACTGCTTGAGTGTTGAGCAATGACAATCAAAAAGCGACGCAAAAAGGGAGTTGAAGCTGTGTGTGCAGCAGGAGTACTACGCGGATCCGCTGATCTTCACCCACGATGAGGGCCATTCATTTCCGACCCAACCCCCCCGCGCGCGGGAGATTTATGACCGTATCGCTGCAGAAATTTGGAGGCGCAGCGGCGTCACGCTGAGAAAGCTGTGGGGCAGCTTATCTACCAAGTCTGTACCGAGTCTGTACCATTGTTGTACTATGTTGTACCAGCAGTTCCTGTTAATTAATAGTTTGACAGTGGTTCCTGGCTCAAAGGTGGGTGAGAACCAGCCATCTTTGGGAGAAGCCATTGTGAGATGGATATAACCGGCCAATTGCCTTTATGTATAATCAGCATATACGAGTGTCAACACGTACGGTCTGTGTGCTACCATGCTTGGGCAAAGAACCGTCATTGTTGATATTGTTACAAATTGGATGCCCCCAACATGAATACCTGGGTACCCTGGTGTCAGGACCATCCACATTTGTTTCCCAAGAACCAATTGGCTCAATTTTCCTGATGGTTCTTGATGCTTTGTGGACCATTTGGATATCATTTGGATATCATTTGGATATCTTAAATTCTTTTGAATTCTTGATGCTTTGTGGACACTGTGGACTTCACCCACCTGTTGGCTGTTCAAAGGTGACCATTTCGGGGAACGGGGGAGATGGGTCCAGTGCCTTGGGGATGTCTTGATTCCGTGCTCCAGGCGCTGTGGTGGACGCCCCTCATGAAGGGCAATGCTTCCAGTGGAAAAAGTGCCGAAGCTGCTCACGCTGAGTGGAAGAAGTTGGTGCACACATAAAGGTACACAGGTTACAGAGGTATCAAGGAAGGAAGTGCATGGTGCAAAGAGATCTTTCTCACTCTGTGTATATCTGTATATACAAGGCTAATACAGCATGTGCACCTTTGTGTTGCTTTTTGCATTTGCAACCCGGCCGGGGCTTTCTGCAAACATCAGCAGGCGCTGGAAAATGAAGAACTTTGGAAAACCGAGCTGAAACAGCTGGAGGACAGTCACTCCGCCAGCTGTTTCGTGACGTGTGTCAGAAGGTCATCAAAACAACTGGGGCATCACGGCCAGAGGATTCCCTCTATGCTGTGAAGCCAGCCGCGCGGGAGGTATTTGGAAAATGGGGGAGCCAAAACTCCGTCACAGTTTTCCTTGAAGGGATGTCTATTTTTGTTGGCCCCCTTTCGTGAATGTTGAATCCGGCCGCCCAGTAAAATTGGTGACTTATGGTCCAGTTATGCCCAACATACATGGACCCAACATGCTCAGCGAAAAGGCTAAAGCGGGTCCAACATGCTAAACGTGACCGCAGGGCAGGGCCCAAAAACCCAAATTGACCAAAGTGGTTGGGTATAGTCGCAATATGTGCCTAATAAATAGTTCATGGTTGGATTTGGCAAGAGCATGTTGCAAATTCCAAAAAATCCATGGGCCTTAAATGGTGCACTCTTGTGAATGGCACTGATTGCCGATTATCGCGGGTTGTTGTGCACACAAACCACATTTTGTTTTACATTGCTGCCGCAAGAGGCCTTACAATGCAAGAGGGAATTTTGTTTAATTTTACATAGTGAAGTCGTTGATGACATGTTGTTGATACGTTGGATTGTTTCGCTGGTTGGTAATGGATTTCCGCCTACGAACAAGAACTTAAGGGTAATTGATGAAATCTATCTGACCATTTGGGTTTGAAATCTTCATGTCTCTGCTTGGTAACCCCGCCATCGGAAACAGATAACGTCAACTTCATAAGAGTCCTAACCTTCGCAAATAAGCAAGCACTTTTCAGTGACCGTTGTGTTCTGCATTTTTATCGAAATCAAAAAAGATCAATCTGGTTTTCAGCCATCAAAAGAACACCATGCTTGTTGCCGCTTTGAAGTTTCAGCCGTGCTTGTGACCAGCGGAGGATCATCGCTCCCAGCTGGAGCGACAGCTGCACTGGTTGCAACGGCAGATGCTTTCCTTGGCTGCGCCCAGGCAGCAGGCGCAGGACTGCCGGGTGGCGATTTCCCCTCGCGCGAGGTATCTGTGACGTTGGCCATGTTGAAAAGGGACGGCAAAACATTGATTTTGCGGGTGATTTTTAGATTCTGCATCAAAAACATGCAGCTCCAAGATCACTGCATGTGCTGTGAATACACCACCCATCTGAACTGCTGCATGTTGCTCTAAACTGATCAGTTTCAAGTAGCTGAATTCGAAGGGCACCTGGATTTCGTGAACAGCTGGCTCTTTGGCGCACCAATGTTATCCATTGTCAATCATCCTCAATCATCATGAACCACCGTGAAGCACCCTCAACGATTGAGATGAAGAACCCCTAATCAGAAATACCAAGCAATTTCCACCATAACAAACATTAACCAAAGCATTCACCGTATTTACTCACCATTCACAACATCAACATGAACCAATCATCCCGATCACCTTCGTCAGTAAAGAACTGGACTCCTTTGCGAGTAGGACCGATGTGTTCAGCTTTCTGAGAAGTTGGAGCAGCTGCAACCCGACCTTCAAAAGAAGGACTGGGCACTTCCAAGCTGAACAACCACCAAGCTGGTTAATGTGATGTGGGACTTATCACGAAACAAAAATGAAGCAGCCATTAACAATCAACCAACCATGTTGTTGTCAATGACCATCCTATCAATATACTTAATATACTTTATACTAGCTTGATTTTGGGTCAATTCTGACCCATCATGGGAATAACAATTGACATGTGAGAAGGGACACCTTAAAAACCTAGGTTTATTATAGTTAACGAGCTCACATCATGATAGTGACGCTATAGTTGCACTAGTTCACATGATTTACACCGGCAGGCGTGTCCATACTTGACAGTACCCTAGAATCTGTTAAACATTACAGGGAAAAAAAGTGAAAAAAACATCCAACACCCCATGGATATATCCATAGAGGCTGAAGCTGGTCCCAACTCCAGCCATGGTGGGTGGTCTGTGGATGTCTGTGGATATGGACTTCAACGCGAGTCTTTGCAAAGTTGTTTCGAAGCTCTTGGTGTGCTTCGATGGGGAAACACATTGGGAAGTAGCAATTCCATGCCGCTGCAGGAGATGTTGAGGCAAACCAACTTGCGTTTGGAGGGCGAAATCGACGACCTCGAGAGGGACTGGCGCGGGAGTCTTGGGTCAACATCAAAAGTGCTATGAGATTTGTTATTTACATATTTATCTAATAATCGTAGATGTTAGAACAATCCAAAGAATAATCTACTGTAACAAAAAAATGGATTTGTAATTCTATCTATTGTGTGTCTATCATCTAAATCTATCAATCTGATATGGCTGTGGGTCAATACCCTGTACCCCAGCTGTTCACATCCCACGCCATGACCCTGCACTGGTCGAACTGTTGGAATGTGAACTACTACCCATGGCTTTTGGATGTTTGGCATTGACACAGCTCGTCATATCTAGTTGGTATATCACCTATTATTTTGGCTGTTACTTGTTATCCCCTATGACCAAGGTAAGCATTGCAGAGGTTGATAACCAGCTTATTTCCCCTACATTGGTTTGTAGTTGTTGCTTGTCAGCATGATTGTCAACCATTAGTCATCAACCATTAGTAATCACCATCAACCTATACTTATTGACCAGGATTCTAACGAATCAAGCCAGTGGAACAACCATTATTAACTCTTGGAACCACCATCATTAACCACTAGTGACCATTACTGACCAACCACCATTTACCAACCATTCATCACCAACCACTGGAACTCTGGCAGGAGATCGCGTTGGGGACCTCAGCACCGTGGCAATGGCTGTGGGGATGTGCCAAGCCATAGTGCCATAGTGGTACCCCCAAAATCATTGGTGGAGTCCATTGGTTATCCTATGGCTTGGCACGTGCCCATGTGTGATAGGTCGTTGATCCATTTTTAGTAGATATGATTATGGTTGGTGAAAGGTGGTTGAATCATGTTCATTGTGGTTATCAGTGGTTTAACACCCTTGATGGGTTATGGTTCGTACAAGGCGGTTAAACTGGGTTCAACCATGATTGATAGTTGTCATGGGGGTCAATAAGCACTGAACAGTTTAACAGAATAGACAAACTTTTTCTGGATGAACAATAATTTCGCAATTTCGGAAGGATTCTTGCTAGTGGTTTTTGATTAAACGAACATGTGTTGATCATGGTCAATAGGTTCATTATGTAGTCAATAATCTGTTGGTAAAACCACCTACATGGTTGATATCAATCATTTCCTATGGTTGAGGTGGTTTAATCGTAGCTACTTAATCGGTTCATCACGCAATGGTTTTTGAGGAACGGCTTTCGGTCACGTTCCATCTTAGAGCATTGATGAAACTGTGCGCTGCAGTGGTAGCTTCCCTGGTGATATATGGCATGGGTATGTTTCTGAACCAGTGCACTTGGAAGACATAGATTAATTCTTGCATACCCATGTCTAGTAGTAGATAGTTGGTAAATTCTAACTTTTATGATGATGATGATGATGATGATGATGATGATGATGATGATGATGATGATGATGATGATCCGAACACGACCGGCTCTGGGAAGACCCAACCTCGGTGGCTGAAGCGATCGCGCAGGCTGAGACGAAGGAAACGGCCCAGCCGCATGTTCTGAAGCCCAGAGGAGCAGAGGTTGTGCTGTAAATCCTCTCGTTGGGAACCGTGGTATCCCACCCTGCATTACACCCTTGTCATGGGGAGTTATTAAGTCAACTAAGCACCAAGTGGCAATGATGGGTAGATATTTGGTAAGGCGGGATGTTTTTCAGAGGGTGCATTCTCATTGCGCCAAAATTGGTAGATGCATATTTTCTGTTCCGAGAAATGTGTGTCACCAATTTTGAAAGCGAAGCGACTGCCGACCTGCCTTTTCGTCCCAGAGCTTACAGGGCCAGCTGTCTTCTTCAGCAAATTTCTTGGTTGTGGTTGGTTGCATCTCATGTCTTTTTTGTTCATACTCCCTGTGTTTGTCAATTGTAATTGATATGCAATGATACCTTTGTTGATATATGCTGATATGCATCAATATGTCGATTGATACATTCCCAGTTTTGTGATCATTTGCCGTTATGGTTATGTATTTGGTGGTTGGTGATCAGAAGATATCCCAGATACATAGATATAGATATTTGCCATATCACATTAACTACTGTCATGCCCAGTTTGTATGTGAGTTTATTGAGACCACATATCTATTTCTTATCAGTTAATGTGGTCTCGGTGCGATTCCGGTAGTTGGCACCGAGACTTGAGACAAAAGACCGAAGGGGGCGTACATCCACAAGTTTGCTGATAGTTTCCCGATATTTTTGACATTGGTTGTTCCAATTTATTTCTTCGTGAAAGTGAGAGATTGTCCCCATTTGGGTTTGTCCATAAATGGTGGTATATACTGCTGAATCATCCAATGATGATCATTATTGGTGGGGAAATTGTCAGTTTTGGGGGCACACCATGTATGGACAAAACCATATAACACCTTATCAAGTTTGTTACAGTTGGTTGTTCTCGCTCTTTTGCCCAGACCAGTGAGACCAGTGAAAGCGCGCGGCAAGCCAAAGTTGGGATGCTGAGCCAAGGATGGTGATGAAGGTGGTGATGAAGCTGATATTTGCAATTAAGTACTCAATTCAATTCGATATTTGCACTGCAATACTTAGTTCATCGACGGGAAATGGGCTGCTCCAACAAAGGCTTGGGGGGACAATCACGGACAATTGGTTGCGCAGTGGTTGATGATTGCGGGGTTCTACCGGATGGTTGCCAAAGGAGTTGATAAGCATAGGAAACAGTGACCAAACAGCAGCATTTGCTGCGCCTAGCCATGGCTGCTCCAGGATTCCCGATGGGTCACGTGATGGACAATCATGTTCACCCAAGGTGGCAGCAGGATTATTTCCAAGTTAGAAAATATGTTGGTGTTTCTCAAAATAAGGTACTCCCAAATCATCCAATATGAACAATTTATAGTAGCAAACCAACCATAACTTGGGGGTTCCTAATTTGGAGAAAACCCAATATATTGGTGTTGGCTAGGCAATTGAGACGTCCGTCTAGAGTCTTTCTGCAAGAGTCTTACTGTGCAGCAGCGTCGTCTAGATTTTGGATTCTTTCTGCTTAGTACGTGGGAGGACGTGTTGTTTCTAGAGGCTTTCACGATCTTTCACATTTCGTTGGAGTTCCATTGCCTCATGAGTCCCATGACCGGCGGCTTGACGAGGTGACCTGAGGCTCTCTTCTCAAGGAAGTGATTCTGCAAGGGGATGCTCAGCAGCTCAAGGCTGCTGAAAATCTTGGGGCCACCGCCAAAGCTGTGGTGCCTGGCCTTCTTTTTTTGCCTTCCAGGCGTTGGGGCTGTCCACAGATTCGCAGCAAGATTCCTTGAGAAAAAGGGCTAGACTCGCACTTCTCTTGGGGAAGATCATTTGAAGTGGATGGTTTTACCGTGTTTGGCATCATTTTTGCATGGCAATAGTATCGAAGCCAGCGAGGCAGATGATGAGAGAAGGGGTTGGTTTTCCCAGGGTATCGGTAGTGTCCAGAGGACGCCATGGTGGTGACATTCCCATCCTCCAAACGGTTGTTTTTTTTGTTTTCCATTGTTTTTCCCCAGATAGCTGACAAGCTATAAGGGGTTCTTACTTCTCTATGGTAGGGCCTCGAATCGGCGCTTTTGTTTGCCGCTGCTCTTGTGGCTCTGGATCGGCGCTTTGCTGCCGCTGCCCTGCCGCTGCTCATGCTTGTCTCCCTGCATGTTCATCTCCGTTGGCCTTTGTCTTCCTTCATGTTTGCCTTTGTTCGTGCTTGTCTCTCTCATGTCCCAGAGGTTTGAACGCGGCGCTGTTTCATTTCATGGTGATTTGCAACGATTAAACAAATCGCCATTGCGTCTTTGGTACGCATGCTGTTGAAATTCTTTTTGTGTTTATGCGCCCGCTATCTGGGGTCTATGCTGGTGTAATTTTTTTGCGAATCAATTGTCTGGGTACACCATTTGTGGAGAAATCACATGTGGGGAATTTGATTGCCTGGTTGCAAGATTATCAAAACTCATTCTGGCAATACCTGCGATACTCAGTACTTTTGGTTGCTCTGAAGCAAGATCGACAGCCCATCCCTTCCAAAGCGTAAGTCACCGAGATGGTTTTTTTTTTTTTTTTTCGCGCAACGATTTTGGACATCCCACTCCAGCTGTTTTTCAGGGGCTCTTCAAGCGCTGGTTGATTGTCAGTTGATTGTGATGGGTCACGGGATTTTGTTGTTCATAAAGCTGAACATGGGAACAGCATGGAACAGCCGACAAGTGTGAAAAGGGTTACGCAGTGATGGCGCTGGTCCTTGATTGCAATGCTCCCTGCTGCAGCTTTTATTCAGATCATGAAAGCTCCATGGGCAGCTCATTGGGTGCCACGCTGAACCAGCGCCCGTGCGCATTCAACTTGATTCAAATCTCAAGATTCAAATTGACAACTCAAATTTCTACTCAAGCTTTCAAGATTCAACATTTCACTTATTTTTTCTTCTCGTTTGGATCCTTTAGTGCAAAGTTGTCAAGCCAACGGTGCGTGCAGTGTCACTTTTTCTATCCAAAGTCTCTTACATTTAGATCCACTCACCCTCTAGCAATGAGGGAAGCCTTGTGTCGAGCCGCTAGCAACCGCTGGGACGAGATGACACCAGAGCAGGCGACTAGTGGATAGAACGTCCAGGTGAAGCATGTACATACTGAAAGCACTTTTCCGGGTCAATGACCTTGCCGACCAATGATAGTGAGTGATAGTGGATGATGATAATTGATACTCAATGAATCCATTCTGTGTCTGTATTATCCACCTCTATGATAATTGGATAAGATTGGAATAGATTGGATCTGATGACCAATGATACTCCGCTTTTTCGGTTTGGCGTCTGAATGCTGAATTTCAGGCTGTGGAAGAGGTGAGCCCAGTACTTCGTGCTGCAGCAGAGGTGGCTGGTGGCTGTTGGCAGTGTCACAAGCTGAAACCATAGTGGTTGGACATTTTCGTGAGCTTTGCTTGAGATGATGATGGTGGTGGTGATGATGATGTTGGTGAGAATGATGGTGGTGATGATGAGGATGGTAAGGAGGATGAGGAGGATGCTGAGGATGACTATCGTGATGGTTGTTATTGTGATGCTTATGACGATGAGGATGACAACAGTGGTGATGACGTCGACCATGATGATGACGTCGACCATGATGATGACGTCGACCATGATGATGATAACCATGGTGGTTGGGGTCATGGCTTTTGGTTTTTACAGCAATCAGTTTTGGTCAGCATGACCACTCCCCCATTGGACCAATATTTGCCAGAAGAAGATCTTTGCAAGTATTGCAAATGAATAGCTCTTAACCTCATGAATTAGCCCATTGATGACCACCCTTTTGGCATCTCTATATTGGTTTATAGGCCGTTCCCGTAAAATAAATCGCTGCCATGCCGACGAATCGTTTTGCTGCCGCTGCGAACCACGAACTCAACAGCTTTTTGAGGCGGTGGCAGAGTCCCTCGCGACCGGGAAACCTTTGAAGAACACCAGGTGCGCGGCTCGACTTGTGGAGAACAAGTTGGGGTCCGTTTGTCAACAAGTCGCTAGTCATCAACATGCTGTACAATGGTATACCAATGATATATGACAAATCAAGAACCTTCATCAACCTTTTGAGCTTCACCTAAAGGCAGGGCCTTCTGGGTAGGGTGGGAACCTTCGGTTCTGCTTTGCCACCAATTCTGTGAAGGTCCAGCTCTTGCCGCAGCGTGTTACCACAAAACCTGCCGCGCGCGGCGCGTCGTACCATGGACGAACAGCCATGGTACATGCCCTTCTTTTGGCCCTTGGGAAATGTGACGAAAGCTTTGGGACTCTCAAGCTTCCAGGCGCTTGAGCCTCTACAGGCAGGATTGCGAAAGGAAAGAGTTGTCCCCAACTGTTGATTGAAGGGGACAGCTTTTGGTTGCAAGCTGTGATGCTAGGGGTTCAATAAGTTGTGAATGTTGTGAGTTGAATCTGAGTGCGAACAAGTTTGACATAGTTTGACTCTATGGTTCTTGACTGCATTCCCAGTGATTTCGCGGTCCTTCCGTTTGACATGCAGTCTCTCGGCAGGCTACGCCTGATTTGGACTTCATGGGTCATTTGACGTCTGTCGTGGCCTCTCTTCGTTCCTTCCTGCTGGGGTATTTGGCGATCACTGCCACCGACTCTCCTTTGCGTCCATAGAGCTGATTGAACAACTGGCATGGCCAGACTTGGATTGTAGACAACCCCCGGTCAAGTGGATAATATAAAGCATGTTGACTTATGCATAAGTTGCGCAATGTATAGTATAGATTGCGTTTGTACAAGCAGAAGAGGTTGTCGTCCGGATAAGCCACTCTTGGTAATATGATGCAAGTGGAGTACCGGGACATCAGAATGGGTTCCATGAGGGCTAAGCATGAATTATATAAGAGTGACTTTTGTCATTTACATGTCGTTTCTTAGCAGGCTTTCACCACTCCTTGGTTTTATTTTGCCAAATGCTGTCTCCGCATTTTCATATTCTGATACGACTCGGATAATCTTGGCTTGATTCTCACCAGAATGCTGGACCCACGAAAAGAACAGCAGAACAACATCTATGCCACGGAGTGTGGTTGTATTCCTGCTCAATTGGTTGATTGAAACTGTACCTTTCCGTTTCTGTGTGATTTTTGCAATCAGTTTTTGGCTCGCTTGACTGCAGCATAAATTGTGAGACCTTGTTTGGCGGCCTGATTGGTTGGCTGATTGTGGAATAGTCAATCCACTGGGCGAGTTCAGGAACAAAGTCATGGAATGGGTTCAGTGCACCGAGTGAGTCATTCCATATACCATATTTGTACGCGTGTGTCGAGGAACCAAATTGCATGCATATATGAGTCTACTTATATATATATATATACATTTACACATTTGTACATATATTATATGCATATATACATATATACATATATACATATACATATATACATATATACATATACATATATATATATATACATACATACATACATACATACATACATACATACATACATACATACATACATACATACATACATACATACATACATACATACATACATACATGTACGTATATGCAATATATTCACCTGCAAAACACCCAGATGTACACACATAGACATACAGCCGCGGCCCAACCCCATGCTGAGTGACTAGAGTGGATGTGGGCCCACACTAGTGGCTGAGAAAAGGATGCTGGAGGGGTGAGGGGAAGACAGGACAGGGGACCGTAGCTATGTATACATGAATATGTTGACTTTATCTCAAATGATGTCCCGTATCACTTGAAATTTACACGGCTTGCAAACGCCACCCGTCAGCTTTCAACAGGACAGAGAAAATTGAGTAACATAGATAGATACACAATATTGTGTAGGTAATGTATACAACATGATTTTGTACCGATACATCTATTCACAACTATGCATACATGCACATGCATGATGAATGCAGGTGGTTGCCAAGTTCTTTGCTACATATTTTGTGATCCCACTTGTTCTCACCATTGCCATGTGAGGGATGTTTCCACCATAGGGTTGGTTCTTGCAAAATACCTGAACAATGTCAGAGAAAACCTGTTTGTTGACAGCAGTTTCGGGATCGATTTCCATCATTATTGACCCATCAATCATTGTTGTCCATTGAAAACCATCCTTAAAATCATGAACCACATAGCCATCAAAGTTTTGAAACCGTGGTTAATCCATTACTTAGCTCGAAGAGATGGCTACCAAACTGGTCCGAAAAACCAATGAATCCAATGAAGGCAATCGTGTGATGCCACCAAACTGTAACACAGCAGGAGGTGAACATAGCAGTACTGGCCATCCGCTTCTGTTTCAAAACTCGGGATCCTGTTAACAGTTGAGATCCCAAGGAGTATCCTGCATACGGTGCTGCGAGTGTTTGGAGCTTTCAATGGATGTGGCCCATCTTGCTGCGAAATCTGCTGGCGACATGGATCATTTGTGGATTCTGGGACTGGTTCCCTGGCACGGGAAACCTCCTGGGCAAAGTGGACAGCAGCCATGGTGTACCAGAGACATGGTGTACCCTGGACCTTGATGATGTGTTTCTAGAAATTCACATCTTGGGATCTTTTGGGGATACCACCATTGGTGGACAGCCGCAGATCTTGTGCGCTTCATAGGCTTGCCAATTTGCTTCTTTTGGGTGCGCTTGTTTCCTTGAGTTTTTTCGTTGCTGTTCACGCGATCATGGGCAATTGCAGCTACAGATGCGGCGTGCACTTTCATCCAATTCTAAAAGGATTGGGCAGAGTATGTTTTAAACATTTGGCTGGTTAGTGAGACATAGAGAGAACATCAATCATTGTTTGTCTACATAAACATGCCCAAACGGTGGGATGAGGGTTCTGGAATTCCACCTGCTTTGGCTGAGTGCAATTTTTCGCTCACAAAGTGTGCTTCTCAGGTTCCTCTACTTGTCGCCTATGAAGGAGGCTGGAAAGAAGCTTTCATGGTGACAAACAGTGGATTGATTGATACTGTCGTCAGAGAATATGCACATCCTTAAGCATCATAAGAAATCATTGTTAGCTGACCATTGTTGCCAATCAGTATGATGAACCAGTGGTTCCCTGCGCAGGCAGCGAAGCAACAGGGGGTAGCGTCAAATGCATGCTTTTTCGAGCAAAATGATCATATTTGGGGATGGCTTCGGGGCACCAACATTATCCGGATCGAAAACGGAAAGATAGGCATTGATGCTGACAGATGCAGAGTTACGGATCTGCGGCGATGTTGTACAGCTATGTCCATGGTGTAATTCCAACAAGTGGTTGTTTCCCTACGTAAAGAACTAGGCATTTTGGACGGCTGCAGATCATAAATTGCAGCGACCACAGGTGTTGCGGCCCTTCAAGATGAATCCGCCACTTGGACTCGCTGCTCTCAGCTGTTCATCACCTGGCTGTGCCGCTGGTTCTGGGGTTGCGAACGTTTCGCAATTTGGAGATTCCTTTCACCTGCCATCAATGGCATGTTTGCTGCCCTGAAAGTCCACCAACTGCATGTAAACTGGTGTTCACTTAAAGTTCAATCTCTGTTTTGCTGAGCATTTTGCTGTGTTAAGATGGACCTGCTGTGCTTCCAGCCACTTCCCGGTGATCATCCTGTGCCATTGCTTAGGAAGTATCCTCCTGTGGCTCAGCTGCGCCACGATGCGGTGGCCACCACGCTGGCCACCGTTTGTGGCTCTTTGGTGGAGATCTTCCTGTGTCGTTTGTGGGCCACTCACCAGCTGCCTATGCAGCCAACGGTGCAAGAGGCACCCCTTTGGCAGCTGGGATAGCAGGGGAACAGCAGCCTTGATGCTTGGGGAAAATCCTTTCTGAGGCAATTAATGTATATATCATGTATATATTGTATATATCATGTATATATTATATATATATTATGTATATATTGTATATATTATGTATATATTATGTATAGATTGTATATATTGTATGTATATTGATGTCCCAAATGGGCCGGGATAGGTTGCGTATGCCATCTCCAAGTCAATCAACGGCACACTACTAGCAGAGTTCAGGATTCTTAATCGGGGTGCGCTCGCTGCCAAATGCTCTAAACCGAGGACATTTTTTTGGGCGGCCACGATTGTGCACTGGCGCATCCCTCACTTCTACTTGATGCACCGGGGCCTTCATCCTTGGAGGACAGTATTTGTTTTGACCAGTTACAACGACTAAACAACGCCGCAACCCTCGGCCAAGCCGGGAAGCTCTCAGGTTTGCAAGTTTAGCAGAGGCTTGGATTCTGAAACAAAAGTGGGTGCAAACCTCTGATGACGGTGGCAGTGCCGATGACCTCCATGCGTTCTGTCGACCCAAGAGCTGAGTGGCGTTGATGCCAGGACCACTAGGGTGCCAGACTTGGGCAAGTTTCTGTATCGCCACGTCCACGCACAGCATCACAAATCCTACCTACCCACGGCTTTCTCTGGAACCAACATGCATCCAGTGGAGGCCAGTTCTGCGCCCTGCATCCGAAGTATCAAGCGAGTTGGGAGCAGCAGGTACACCTAGAACATTTGGTTTGCCACAAGTCGTGGTTTGCGATATGAAGCCATAGCCATTCCTGCATGAACAAACATCTGCGGTTCCAAAGCTGTTCAGCGGATTGTACCCATGTGTGCCTGCGTGTGTACACGAGGCCACCCTCTACTATCTCATGCCGTCGCTGTTTATGGCCCCTTGGATGGGTGGGGTGAGGATGTTGCCCTTCTGAGGGGATGTCAGGTAGATCTATTCCTGCGAGCCATGCCCAAATAATGAACGACAATGTGGGTAAGCAATCAATGTATCGGTTCCATTTACCGGGGATACACCCTGGCCTAATCTAGGCAGCCATCGTGATACCCGTGAGGGTAGAATGGTCGATGAACTGGGATCCCATATCAAGTATCCACTTGATATAAATCAACATCAGAATAGTTCTTGCACTCAAGACTTAAATATTTGGCTTCGAATTGTTGCTCGCAATCACAGAAGGAAAGATGAGTAGCAGGGTTTTGTTGTACCAGTCTCGGATCTTGAGACCGAAGGGGTCCAAATTTTGGGAGGATGCCTCCTTGGATCATTGCTCTCTTCCCTTATTTAGGTGATGCATAAGTTGTACAAGGAACTCAGTACTCAAGTACTGGATGATAGTGGTTATGATGGATCAGGTCTACTGTATGTTGGGTGTGATCCTTCATATATCCACAGGTGGGGCAATGGACTCAATACAAGTATAGGAATGCAAGATAAACAGATGAAATGTATATGTATATATATTGGATTCGTATACACATTCATACATACAGATACATACAGATACATACAGATACATTCATCTCCAAGGAATAAGCGTCTACCATTCATACACACATTCCTTGCAGACGCTTGCAGCTGGTCGGGCCCTTGGAGCAGCCAGGCCTACATGCTGCGTCTTCATCCTGCCGTCCCCTTGGGCTCCATCTTTGACTGTGCCGTCGGTGCCTGGCTGGGGCACGATGGCTTTCGATGGCCCGGCGCTGGAGTGTCTTGGTGTCGCCGGAGGAACTCCTGGGAACCGACACGGAACCTTTGTGTGGTGTCAAACAATCCAAGATCACCGCAATTTACGGGTTGTTTCCCAAGTTGTTTCCCAAGTTGTTTTCCCAAGTTGTTTCCAGATTTTTGACTGATGTAAATGGTAGTTTTTATTTCAACATTTGGCTTGATCCTGAACCCTTGTCATTGAGAGCTGTTTCAGCACAACGCGGTGTGGCGGTGAGTGCCTTCTGGAGCATCATTTGTCCCCCTCAAAGCTTGTGCAAAAGGTCGATCCGATCAAGTGGGGGCACTACAAACGCGGTAGAGAACCGCATTTTTTTTGCATTGCTGTACGTGAATGACTCTAATTCCATGGTCAATGGTTGTATTGGTATACAATCACAACGCAACAATTTGGAAACACCAAGGACTATTTCCACCAGTTGCATCATGAGCATTTCGATTGCAACTACGGAGCTCAACATGTGCCCATTGACAAGTGGCTTGGGACCTACTGTGGCAGCAAGGAGGACTTGAAGCCGCTTGGCACCCATTGGCCATAGCTTTGTGGCCCTTTCCAGCGTTAAAGACTGATGCACCATGTTTTCTGTTGTCAATCTGCGAACAGATGAGAGCATTTTGATGGCTAATGATCTGAAGGCAAATTACTACAATCGGAATAATTTATAATTGCATTCATCATGTTATTTTTGATGGCTAATGCATGCTACTGCCATCTCTTATGTAAAAAAACCTGACTATCTGATGGCATTTTCATCAGCAGGGCATGTTGGTTGGCTGAGGAAGGTCTGGCATGGCGAGGCTGCAGGAAGAGGTGCCAACCTTGAGGATACGATGCTTTGGAAGTGCACGTGACGAGAGGTGAAGACGTTGAGACGTTGACCTCAAGGTGCTTGGTTTGAATGCTGGATGATGATGATGATGATGATGATGATGGTGATGGTGATGGTGATGATGGTGATGATGGTGTTGTTCTTATCATTTTTAGTCTATGAGATTTATCCATTGGCACCAGTGGATGGTCTGAAGATGTTTGAAACGCAAGCATATCGCGGTACCATATATCCATAGAGCATCGTTCTTGTCAGACCATCATTGTCGCCATACCGGGCTGGCCATTGAAAATAGGGCGGTCCAACTTCGAAAAGAGCGCGGGTGGAACACCAGGCTGTTTACAGCACCATGAAAGCGACAAGAATGGGGACCCAGAGGGGAGTTTGATTGTTGAGTGACCATCTTTTTGTTGCCCGTAGTGATCGTCTGAATTTTGATGCTCGGGTTGCTTGCAGCTTTTCAAGATGGATTTTAAGGCAAAGCTGTGCGAGGCAAGCTGGTGATCTGCCAGATTCAAGTTTCTGCTCGGTTCTTTCTAGCTCTCTGGGCTTTGATGATCCGTTTCAGCCAGTTGGATCAGGGAGTTTGTCTCTCCTCTGGCGATTGTATCCCGGGTCCATTTAGTTGTGGTGCCCTAGCCTGTGCGGGCGGCTGTGCAGCTAACCTGGGCTGACCTGGACATGCCTAACCAGGGCATACGGGTTCACAAGCAACCCTGGAAAACCATGTGAAAGAGAAAACAAAATGACAAAATGCGTTTAGTGTGCGGATCTAGTGGAAGTCCAAAGCTGGCTGGTCAGCTTGCAGATCAACCTGTTCTCTTTGAGCCCTTTGCGCTAGTTGTCTCCAGTTAATGCTGGAAATTATTACTGGCAGGTTGGTCGATAACTGGCTCTCCAACGCTGCCAGCTTCCTCCTATCAATGACCTGTTTATGCTTGTTTGAGGTGTAGCCTTAGCGCTTCACAGCTCCAGGTTGGCCGTGCCATTAGAGCAGGCCTTTCTGGCTGAGAGCCCCGATGCCAGCGAAGAAGCTCAGGCTGTTGGATGGTGGGGAATGGCTGTGGGTCAAAAACCTGTACCCCTGCCTCCCTGTCCTTAACCATTGTTTTTCCTATGAAATAGCTGGTTATTATCCCCCATTATTGTTGATTAATATTGACCCATGGCCGAATGGCTGTGAATAACCAGCTGTTTTTAGCATGGAAAGCCATGACGACCTGGGACCCCGTAGCCTGGGAGGAACTTGGGGTTGGGAGGTGCCGGTGCCGATCCATGGAGCTTGTTGTCATCCGATGGTGATTTCTCAAAATAGTGGTACCCCCAAAATCATCCTTCAGATTGACCATTGATAGAAACAAACGTGGATTTTTTTGGGTACCCCCCCATGTGGCGCCTGGTTGACTCTCATGGTTTCAAATCCCCACACGTTTTCTTGTGCGATTGCAACCTCTACATTTGGTGGTCTCACTGCTTCCGGTTTGTTGGATATCCACATGTGGTTCGTTAGATGTTGTTTTGATACCCAGAGGCTGCTTGGATACCATTTTTGTTTGAACTAGCAAGGATTCTTTCATTATCCATTGATATCCATTGTTAGTTAATTATTATCACTAACATTAACTAAACATAATCCAATAATATTATTACATTTTTGACCATATTGTTATTATTCCCACCATTATCCAATATTAACCATTGTTTCGTTAAACCATCAACTCTTCTGCCATGGAAGTTCCTTTGTCGAACTGCGCAGGCCCGATGCCGGGCCATACGTGAAGCTTTCGCCGAGGTCCAGGGTTGCAAACATGGGGGTCAGGGAGTGTCTATCTGAAGTCTCACCCTTCGGTAGTCTCCTGGCAATGGAAAATCCACCATGTATAGATATGTATAGCTGGTTTTCCCAGGTTAATAGCCGGTTTCCCCATCCCGGACAAACATGTGATGATGATCCATTTCCAGGTTAGTTCACCTGAGTGTAATCATTCCACGCCACTATGTCACATATATACGGCCAAGGATGTTGGATGGCAGATCTTTTTTTTCCAACCTCTGAGAACACCCGCCATGATGATTACACTTTGTATTTGCCGCCCCATAGATGTCTCACAAAAAACATCGAACCAAACAGTTAAGTAGTTGCCCTTTCCAGAAAAAATATGGCTTGGCAAAATGATTTTTGGTTGACATGTGTCCAAGCAAATCCGCGAACGTGACACAGATTCCAGTACTAAAACCATTCATTTTTTCAATTTTTCACACCACAATTCCACAAAAAAAGCTGTTTCTGCAGCACCATAGGAGCTTGAAACGGCCGTGAAAGCGGATGAAGCAGCTCATGCGCAAAAGCTCCACCTCGAGGACCATGGCTGAGACCATGAAACTGGGACACAAAGCCTGGGTCACACCGCTAAACCGGCAGATTTATCACTGACAGCAAGGTAGGTTCCAGATTCCATCAACTTGAAATGACATGGGTGATGGATTATCATGAGAAACTGAACACTGGAAGTCTGCCTTCACACTAGCTAGTTCACAGAGACCAGTGCAGAGTCACTTAGTAATGACAATCGGAGCCACTGTACTTCTGTATTGGGTCGCGTGCAATTGCACTGTCATAATTGACCAACATGTACATACCTCCACGTTAGATACGTCCCAAGGAGTCGATACAACGTGATACAACCATATGCGACAGTGAACAGCTCGATAGCCCTTAGTACAAATCAACCGTAGATCCTTGCTGATTGGAAATGCCTGTACCTCAGAATGGCTACAAGCATCCGACCAACCCACCCACCAACCAACCAAGACCTGGCCGCTTGGCAATTTCTACGAGCCCACCAGGAGTTCAGCGAGGCCGACACCCGCCCTGTCCTGCGTGTGGAAGTGAGAGGGACCGCAGGCGCGACGGATGAGGCTCTGGTTTCCTGTGGATCCCAGGTCCATGTGGTTGTTTCTCAAAATAGGGGTACCCCTAAATCATCCACTAGTAGTCATTTATACTAATAAACCAGCCATTTTTTGGGTACCCCTATTTTGAGAAACCACCATGTGAGCTCAGTAAGTTACCTCCAGGACCATCAGAACTCATCATGACTTATGAACTAACCGTTCCATCTGTGTAGCTATCATCACCGGGACTGGAACATTTCTACGTCATGCTACTAGTGACCAAACACAGTGAAATCACAATATCGACGCTTCTGTTTTGTTGGACGGTGCACTCTAGTGCGGTAGGGGAGATGGTGTACCTGGTACAATCTTTATCACTGAGATGGTGACTCCACGCCAGGCCGATTACTCATTGACCGCACAGCGGCAGTGGGGTGCAAGCCCGAATGCGATGTGCAGGTGCGGTTCCTGGAGGTGAATCACAGGGGATTTCCAGCCACGAATCATGGAGCATAGCCGATTTGGACTTCCAACCATCCTAACCATCAAACTCAAGAGGACATGGTACGTCCATCATCCTAATCATCATGGGGCATAGCAGTTTGGGTTTTCCAATAATCATCCCAGCCGATTTTTTGGAGGTACGCCTTTGATGGACCATTTTTCTGGGAGTTGGGACCCACAATTTTCAGCGCAGCTGAGCCTAGGTCTTTGGGGACGAAGGAGTTCAACCATTACAGTGCCTGGGCTGCCTGTGCTGTGCCCCACATCCTGGGGCAATCCCAAAGATCGGGGGTCCCCACGGCAGATGCTTCACAGGATGAAACTTTTGGTTTCTTTGATACATGGCTTTGGAATCCAATGAAAGTTGAGGTTTCAGATTTTGAGATGGAATGGCATTCATCGGTGTCGAGTTTAGTTTCGTTCTTAGATCCCATTTGGATGGGCAGTGACCATGTTCAGACGGGTGCAATTTGCGGCTTGATTGGACCCTATTTAATTCACCAGCACCCAGTCAAAGGCGTTTGCCACTGATTTGGTGGGGCCTCCCACCAGCTCAAGAACTCAAGGGACAGTCAAGAACTCAAGGGACAGTATGCCTCTTTGTAGCTCTGTACAAGATATTTCTGTAAAGCCAATCTCCCTCAGCGAGGTTCCTGGTGGTGTCGCTCTCTACTTGTACGGTCATCGCCGATTTCAGTGGGGAGACCTGCGCCACATGGCGCAGCAGCATGCGACAGCACGACAACAACGGCCTGGGGGTACCAGGCGTGGCGCCGTGGCGCCGTGGCGCCGTGCTGGGGGAGGTGGAGAGAGGTCATGGGTAACAAACAGCCTGCAACATCAACCAAGCTTCAATCATTGAGTTGGAATGGTTGTCAAGTATGATTGGTCATCATTGACCACTGCCAGGCATCATACGACAAGTACTGACCATTCTCAACCATCATTTAACCATCATGAAGCCTCATTCAAGCATCACTACTGTAATTATAATGAAAGCAATGATTCATTGAGTCATCACTTAACCATCGTTCAACCATCGTTCAACCATCATCATGGAACCATAATCACCAGTCATGGCCATGCCCAGGCGCGACGTTTATGATTGCGCCCGGGGAACGAGACGCTTGGCTGAAGGGCGGGCCACAGCCATCCCGAATCTCAATGAACTCCTCCTTTCATGGCCATAGCTTCACAGCTCAAGCCTCTTGTGTCCAGGTCGTCCTACAAGTGGGTCACAGTTGTGTGGCACTCGGACCACCAGCACCAAGTTTGTTGACTCGCAAGACGCTGGGCTGCTCTGGTGGGATAGTGGGATGGTGGTTCAGGAGCAATGCGCCGAAGCGATGCCGAACGATGATGAGTTTTGAGGGATTGCCCAAAGAGGAACGGAGGTTTTTTGAATATCTGAAAAAAAACTATCTGAAAACAAACCCAAAAAACCATTGGTTGAAAACCCAGAGGCTAACAGACCAATGGGATTCTGCCGCTGTGATTAGTACTTCCAAGTCTCCAGAAATTTCAGTGCCGTGAAATGTTCTGCGGGAAGTCTCTAGCGCAGGGACGTGCTCGCAAAGCCTGTCTCATCCAGTTATTGCTATTGACCGGAAAATGATTGCAGTATGAGTCATTCTTAGCAGTATGAGTCATTCTTAGCAGTATGAGTATGAGTCATTCATGCTATGCTTGGTGTCTTCAGTCATATCGGCTCTTATTATCATCATCATTACTGAATTCTTCATCAAAAAACAAAGTTGGTATTTCGTCGACCATCACCAATAATCAGTAATCATATTATCAACTACAACCAGCAACTATTGGTATTATAGTAACCCTTAGTATCATAGTGACCCTCAGTCAGTAACCATATTAGTAACCACTATGAGTTCGTTCGGATGTTGTTCACCATGATCGACGACTCTCAGCTTAGGAAAGTTCGAACCTTCGATGAGGCCTTCAGCGAGGCCTTCGGAAGGGTCGCCGAGGGAGAAAGCCAGCATGTTCAACAAGAGAATCATTTGAAACCTGTTTTGGATATGTAAAAAACATAAGGTTTTGTTTTGATATGTAAAAAGCGGGTTTCCATTTCTGCCATGTTTTCTATGTCTTGTCATGCAGGTGACTCAGCGCCGATATCACATCGGTGTAACTTGATAATTGCTGCACGCTGTGTCAGGAGTTCCCAGCCAAGAGTGCCAAGAAGTGCCTCAAGTCCTCATCCGCAAGTGCCTTGATTTCAAGTAGGGGTATGGAGATGCCACGGGAGGCTACGTCTGAGGCATGGACTTCAAGACATGTTTGCAAATCGCATGATTTTGCCAATGAATTATTTATACACACTTTTGATCATTTTACCAACAAATTTTACCAATCCAGCCAATCTGGCAATGATGTTTTGAAACCAGTCAACTTTTGTGGTTGTTTGTACTCGCACCCTGCCCTTGCTTTCCCCTCAGGCACTTCGTGTGGATCTTTCATCGGCGAGTCCCATTCGAAGCCTGTGACTTTGGCTGCAGACAGACGTCTTCCAGAATTCAGACACCAATTCTTGGCAGGAGATTTCTTCCACTGATTTGAATGGTGCTAATATGTGCTACTGATATCCACAGGTTTCAGAAGTCTCCTTAAAACGCTTCGAAGCAACCTTCGGGCTCTGCCTCAGGATATCTTCAACCTGCGGTCAGTCTCGGACTCACCGATCTGCTGTGATTGAAGCTGCTGGACTGTGCGAGCTGAGCCGGCTTGAGGGAGGTGTGTCGAATCCTTGGGATCGTCGCGAGACTCAGGCAGTGATGGGGCCAAGGTGGTTTGTTGTCGTTAAAGGATTTCGACATTCCCACAGTCTGAAAGATTTTCAATTCATCCGGGTTTTCAATCTGAGTCCATGTCTATCTCTCTCTCTCTCTCTCTCCTCGCTATATAATGTACATACACATATCCACCATCATTAGCCCTTAAACAGCCATCACTTTGTGGCAGATGGGACAGGTGCATGATTTTCTTTGTTGATTTCGAGGGCCTTCTGATCGCCGCCGATCACTGATTGGCAGATGAGAAATCCTGGAATTTGGAAGGGCACGTGGCTGTGGTCATCAGCAGAAAGGTGAAGCCAAATGACATTTAGGCCATCGGAGACCCCAAATAAGAGTAGAACCCCCAATTCATCAGTTTGTTTTTGGCGCGGTTTTCACAATTGAGGTACTTATCACAATAAATGTTGGATCAAAAATTTACCACGGCCAGGTGATTACTGTCAAACAAAGGTATTTCTTCTATGAATGCAAAGCTACCATTGGCAGCATCTCTGGGTGAGCTGTCCAGGGTTGACTTCACCGAGTGCCTCATTGACGGTGAATCCGCAACCATGAAACGAAACGGACAACGAATGGTTGGAAGTACTTGGAATCTCAATGGGAACCATTGAGAAAGCGGATTGTGAACTCATATGAATTGAGTTAACATTGATTGAGTTGAATGGCTAATTCACGTTGATTCAATGGTGCATGGTGATCTCATGGTTAAGCAAGTTGATAGCAAGCCATTGCAGGATAGGGGAAATTCCATGCTGGCGAATCATTTGGAATCCTCTATGGTGAGCTAGTGTTTCTGGTTCCTGTCCACTGCTGAGCGTTTGGATTCTGCACAAGCTCTGGTAAGGCAACAAAGGGGTTGTCTGCGAGAAAATTCAACCGGAATAAACTGTAATTATTCGCAACTATCGACCATTATTCACCTTGATTGATGGACCTGCACTCCTTTCCTTTGAAGCATGATGACCGCAGCCGAACGTTCTGCTTCTCATAACTTATCCCTCAGCCTGCCGGGCAATTGATTTCAGCCTGCTGAAGCGTAACCGCACCAGTAAACATGCGACGCGAATGTCCAACAAGTTGCATATCCCGAGTCACCGCCGGGGAATCGTCATGTTTCGTGCTGAGCAACCATATTGTCATCTTTGAGGCATGCCAAAATGTAGGGACAGTCTCATGTACTTGCGAGTTGCCAACAGTCTTCACAGGCGCTAGCGATGCCATTGGTGCAAACGAGCGCTTTTCCGAGGGAGCATTGGTTGGAGGTCTTCTGGGATTTCTCCCATCCACCAAACCTCAGCAAGCCGCTCTGGCCATCCCATCGCTCAAGGGGTTTCTTCACCGTCCACTGTGGGTTGTTTGGACATAGCTGGTTTAGTCATGTTTAATCCAGCTTTTCAACCCTTCTCCCTAATAGCAGTAGCCAAGTAGCTGGTTGACGATGGTTCCTCGTCAGTAAACTTTGATAGCACAGTGAAATGGGGACCAAGATCCACATAGCAAGTGCTGGCACCAAGAAGAGGTTGCTGCCTCAGTCCCTTAGCCTTCAATCTGCTCCTTTTGTGCTCCATTTGACACTGCGCCGGTGGCCCTTTAGGGTCGCGCTGATTTGGTTCCTGCAACGCCTGTCATCGTGGTGCGCAGGAGCAAGCTCGCGACACTAACCGCTCAAGGACAACCCATGAGCTGAAACAAAGATGAGTTCAGAGATTGAGTTCTGTTGAAGAACCAAAGAATGGGAGTGATGAGTTCAGGTCAAAGAAAGGGTGGATTTTTTTTCTGAGAGAATCAGAGATGGCCCATTTGGTGCTTTAGAGATGGCCGGAATGGTTTGAGAAGCCCAAACTGAGTGTAAACAGGCCACAAATTCGATGGTGTTAGCAGGCGAACATGTACGATTTTGAAGTCCAACACCCACATGTCATGATTGCTCAATACCATCATGTCGTCAAAAATTTTGAGGGGATGTCATAGCTGTTCAGGGTGTCCAGGGGTGTTGATGGGGGTACTCTTTTCCTTACTTACCAAGAGGAGCATTTTGGTAAGGAAGGGATGGGGAGATGTGGGCTACTGTACACCATCCAGGGACGGATGAAGTGATGATTTTTACGGGGTTTGGACAAGTTGAGGTCGTGATGATCCAGCATCTTTCGTTTCCCTGGTGTCATAGGATCCATGGCCTAAGGTAGCCTTGAGCTCCGTTTGACCCACAGGACCCATGCTTAGTTTGCCGGTCAAATGGGATACTTTCCTGGAATATGATCTTCTACGAGGATGTCTTGGTGAAAGAAAATCACCCAGGAATCCTTGAAGACAGATCTGGAACAGGTGTGGATGGATATGAGAGACATGACAGGTGGACGTTCAATCCAGTAGAGATCCATGGCCAACATGGTTGTTGATCATTATTGTTAGATAGCCATAGAGATGATCCATCAGTATAATTAAGAACTGTCATGATTGACAATCTGCCCACTAGTTAATGTAACATCACAAGTCACGGTTGTCTAAGATGTCTAAGCGTTTGATGGTTATATGAATCATAAAGCCAGTTCTTGGTCCACCGGGATAGATATGCCACCTCTGGTTGGGAGTTCCGAAGGTGGAGAGCTAAACGTTGGACTTGACTTGATGTGATACAGAGTAGTACCGGGCAATCCATATCTAACAATGGCAGTTATTCATGATTATTTATGGCCAAATGTCCTTAAGAATGGTTACAATTCAATGGTTGCTGAAACCCTTAACAACGCTTAAAGATGCTTCATCATGGCGAATCATCATCAACTGGGATCAATTATGGTTTTCACAGTGCCTAGTTATGGTCGTCCATGTTGGCCCGGGGGCTGCTGGGCTTGTTGGGAACTGCTTGGAGCCACGGGTATCCCTACAGCCTTTTACAGTATTGAAGGCGAAGCCAGGCCAGGAGCTACCAGGAGTGCCTCACCAAATGGTAGAATCAGTGAATCATTGTCACTGTTGTTGAACTATAAGCTTTTGGTGTGCAGTGTTCCCTGTTGTTATTGAACTATTCGCTTTTGGTATGCACAGTGAAAGATGTCTTTTTAGGGAAGACAGCAAGCTTTCTGAGAAATCATACTGCGAGATGTCTCTCAATGTCCATCAATGGAGTAGCTTTCGCTCGGTTGCTCCGAACCAGTAGTCGTATTGGGGAGAGCCCCCAGCAGTAGCTCAGACTTGGAACCGAAGGTTTGTGGATCCGACTGCTTCTTGGATGGCGACGGTCAGCTTTGTCCGACATGTGGTGCTTGGTGGTTGGTGGAAGTGTTTTTTGGAGGATCCGGTCTCAAACTTGTACAGTCTTCGCACTTTGCTCAGGTTTGAGATGTGCGAAATCTGTGGCATCTGTGGGTCTGTCTGAAAGGAAATGCAGGGAGACCCATCACTTGGAACAGTGGAACCGTGGGGGGCGCCTCTGACACCCTTGCGTAAAGGGGAATACTGTGATCTCTGCAGTTCGTTAAGCCAAGGCTCCCCCACATCCCTGGCGTTTTACGTGGGGTCCGGATCGGTCGCCGCGAAGGGAAGGGAACAGCCGGCATTTCTGTACAGTGGCGCATCTCCCTCGCAGGAAATCGATGGCGAGGTCCCTTTTTCAACTGCTCAACCTGAGGAACGGCCGGCCACGGCAAGTTGCGTGTGAACCCGCAGCATAGCGCGTTTGAAGTGTACAGAAAGTCTGACAGTTCATGGCAGACAGCGTGACGTACAGTTGAGCAGTCACCAAATCCCTTCTCATCATTGGAAGTTGAATGTCTGCAAGCTGCTAAGGTTGTCATAATTTCTTTGCCAAGAAGTAGAACACACCCATGGGGATTTGTAGCTTGCTTAGAATTCTTGCGGCCAAAGCCTTCTTGAACTTACGACGGGGCATCCACAGAGCCCCGATCCTTGCTGCAGTGTGTCAAGCATACTTCCCTGCGAAGCTGGTTGGCAGAATTTCTGAGTGATGCTTCAGTGCTTCATTTTCTTGTCTCCTTCTGCATCATGACACGTGAAAGACTTTTGAGATCAAATTCAAATCTACTTTCATTGGCAAGACCGATGGCGGCAGACTGCAAGGATCGCAACAGAATAATTGGTAGCTTCGGGCAACGCATGGCTGGCGGTATTCACTTGAAGCTGAGATTCGAATATCGCATGCGACAAGAGCAGCGTTCTGTAAGTTTCTTCAAATTGGAGATCCAAAGGTCCACAGAATTATTTTTGTTTTACTGGGAGAGCCATGAATTTAGGAACTGATCAATTGTGGGAAAGACATATGTTTTGTGTATATAGTATAACCATAGATAAGTATAAATATATATATATATTTATACCTACATAGGCAGGGCCAAATCCATGATCTTTTCCAGAGTTTGGTCGTCCACAACCAGCATTCCACCAGCAACTGCAAATGCTGGCAGTGTGTATAGTGAGAGATGGCCGAGCCGAAGAGGTTACCAAAGTCGGCATTTTCGAAGGTCCTGGGCTGCTAGATCCATATGGGTGTTCTTCCAGCCATAGGGAATCCCAAAAGCTAGCTGGTTCATCACTACGAATGATTCATTTTGGATGATTTGGGAGTACCCCCAGCTACTCAGAAACTACGACATCAATAAACCACCCATATACGGGATGACCAGCTATGAAGAGCAGGTAAACTGAGGTGAACAAATGGATCTACCAAGGCAATCACACGGTATAGGCCTACTAGGGATGACGGTTGAGATGATGCTTTGCCGTCCTGCCAGTCCGAAGCCATCCCTTTCCGCGCGTTGGAAAAAAAAACGCGCCAGCTGTGCCCGGAATTCTCTGACCTGGGCCTTGCTGTTGGAAGCAGCTTCCATGAAAGTACCCTTGGGATTTTTCGGCGGCATTCTGTCAAGTTGGCTGAAGCATTCATGCTCAAGTGCAATTTGCAGCTCACCTGTGGGACAAGAACATTTTTTGCGCCATGGCAGCTGAAGCAGTGTGCTCCCGATGCAAGGGTGAGGGACATCGTGCAGCAGCTTGTCCCAAGCTGCCCTTCTTCCGCAGCTGTGAGTACTGCAAGCAAGTTGGTCACACTCTTGGTGCGTGTCCTGCCTTGAGACAGTGTACTTACTGCAAAAGTGAGGGCCACACCAAGCTCGACTGCCCCAAGCTGGCGCGAAAGAGATTGCAGGCATCCAAGCCACAGGTGTCAGATGATTCAAAGAGTGAAACCTCTGAGGGCAGCAATCGTCAGTCTGCTGGGAGCACAGCTTCCACATGGGCAACCGCCCCCAGGAAGCCTTGCAAACCAGCCCTGACTGAAGAGCAAGAAAAAGAAGCAAAGAAGATGGAGAAGAAGTTGCGTGAGATTGCAGCTTTGGAAGCCCGGCTTGCTGCAGGAGAACCTTTGGATGCTTTGCAGCAGCAGAAGCTTGAGAACAAGTCGAAGTTTGAGGATTGCGAAGTCATGCTCTTGGTACGCTCGGGCTATCAACGATTTGTTCCAGCTGACCTAATTGAGGCAAAGTGACGACCCAAGCGAGTCAAGGGTGAGCTATGAGGCTGTGAGCCACGAGCCACAGAGGCATAGAATGTATAGAATGTTTCAGGCAGAGCACTTCTGGCATCCTTTGTGCAGTGTACAGATGCAGCCAAGAGATATAGTTAGATTAGTTAGCTCGGCATTGCCCGGATCACCTTTTCCAGTGCAAGTTGGGGCTGGAATGTACAGATAGCAAGAGTCAAATGCGACTATGAAACGATTGTAAGACGAATGGAAAACAGACCCGAATCTGCCAAGAGCATAGTCATAGTGACAGAAGCAGTTCCACCCATACCGTACATGTTGCAGTTTGATGCGGTTTGCATTGAGTTCGTACGTAAGCTGCAAAGAAGATGACTGGAAATTCATAGGCGCATGTCAGGATTTTTGGGTCTTTGTCCTTGGCGCATGTTTTTCTTGTTATCTATTTGAATTACATCAAAGCTGCAGTTGGCTGACCAACATCGGCCGCAGAACACGCTATAGCACACTAGAGATCACTAGAGCCTTGTTTGCTGACGTGAAAGTACCCTTGGGATTTTTCGGCGGCATTCTGTCAAGTTGGCTGAAGCATTCATGCTCAAGTGCAATTTGCAGCTCACCTGTGGGACAAGAACATTTTTTGCGCCATGGCAGCTGAAGCAGTGTGCTCCCGATGCAAGGGTGAGGGACATCGTGCAGCAGCTTGTCCCAAGCTGCCCTTCTTCCGCAGCTGTGAGTACTGCAAGCAAGTTGGTCACACTCTTGGTGCATGTCCTGCCTTGAGACAGTGTACTTACTGCAAAAGTGAGGGCCACACCAAGCTCGACTGCCCCAAGCTGGCGCGAAAGAGATTGCAGGCATCCAAGCCACAGGTGTCAGATGATTCAAAGAGTGAAACCTCTGAGGGCAGCAATCGTCAGTCTGCTGGGAGCACAGCTTCCACATGGGCAACCGCCCCCAGGAAGCCTTGCAAACCAGCCCTGACTGAAGAGCAAGAAAAAGAAGCAAAGAAGATGGAGAAGAAGTTGCGTGAGATTGCAGCTTTGGAAGCCCGGCTTGCTGCAGGAGAACCTTTGGATGCTTTGCAGCAGCAGAAGCTTGAGAACAAGTCAAAGTTTGAGGATTGTGAAGTCATGCTCTTGGTACGCTCCGGCTATCAACGATTTGTTCCAGCTGACCTAATTGAGGCAAAGTGACGACACAAGCGAGTCAAGGGTGAGCTATGAGGCTGTGAGCCACGAGCCACAGAGGCATAGAATGTATAGAATGTTTCAGGCAGAGCACTTGTGGCATCCTTTGTGCAGTGTACAGATGCAGCCAAGAGATATAGTTAGATTAGTTAGCTCGGCATTGCCCGGATCACCTTTTCCAGTGCAAGTTGGGACTGGAATGTACAGATAGCAAGAGTCAAATGCGACTATGAAACGATTGTAAGACGAATGGAAAACAGACCCGAAGTCTGCCAAGAGCGTAGTTATAGTGACACAAGCAGTTCCACACCCACACATACCGTACATGTTGCAGTTTGATGCGGTTTGCATTGAGTTCGTACGTAAGCTGCAAAGAAGATGACTGGAATTTGGTGGGTGTGTGTGTACTCGGAGAAAGAAGCTCCGCTTATCCTCCCGCAGCCACTTCTCGGCTTGTGCTCGGTGGAGTGGCTTAATCCCACTGTTTTTTCTTTCTTTTTCTGTGCGATCAGAGGTGCTACTGCTGGGATGTGAGGCTGTGCAAAGCCATGGTTGGCATCGTGACATCTTTAGTAGAAGAATCTACGGCAGGTTTCTTCATGAGAGGTTTAATAGGGAACCCTCTCATTTTCGGGTGGCAGAAGCGGACGAGAAACCATCTGTCCGTCATTTCAACGTGAAGTTGGTTCAATCACCAAGCATACAGCCAACGCTGGTTATATAATCACTATGGGTGATTGATGGCTAATGACGGTAACGGTCTACAACTATGGATACAAATAGTTGATGGGATGGTTTTCACAACTATCAATTGCTATCGTTAAGAACGTTTTTGTGGCCAATAATCGGAAGGAATCACTATCCAAGCCCGGCATCAGACGGCCCGCCGAAGCTTCAGCATTTGCCCTGATTGGCTTCGTCAGGGTTTCTGTAGTGGCCATGGGTGTGATGGGAAGTGAAGTGATGCGGAAGTTTGATCAATGCAGAGTATGCAATGCATGTGATGCATGATGTATGCCATGTATGTACGTTTGCAATCTGATGAGTTGAAAGGTAAAGCAGAGGTGAGCCAACCTAAGGCAATGCAATGTTCAATGCAATGAAATTGACCTCTTGAACTGCTGTGTTGTCAGGTAGTTCATGTGATTTGCATGATCCATGTACTGTATGCAGGAGATGTAGACATGCAAAACGTATTCAATGCACATAATGCATGCATGCAATTTATGAAAGGACATGTGTGCCTGTATGTTTGTATCCGCGTAAGTACATGTAAGTAACGGCATGCAATGTGTTCGATGGACGTAGTGCATGAAAGTATGTAGCAGAATAGATCAACCATAAATGTTGTTGTTGTTGTTGTTGTTGTTGTTGTTGTTGTTGTTGTTTTTCATGTTTCGGACGTGAAAACAGTCTGATATTGGCGATTTCTGGCAGACGACGTGGGTTGCATTCCCAAAACTATTGTAATTACAGGTACTTTGACCCTAGAGTTACTGTAGCGATCCCACACTCCCAGGTCTACATGGCACTCAGTTCTAAGCGGTGCACAGGTTGCGAGACTCCAACACGGTTGTGTGCTACAGCCCATCTCTAAAGAAACCTCATGGTCCAACTTTCCACAATGATTGCTGGCACCACCGGGGACAGCGACCCAAGAATCAGGTACAGTTTTTCCGAAATTCATGGCTTGGTGGCGACCAGGAAAGCCATGTTTGAGCGACAGGGCTCACATCGACATGTGTATAGGCTAAATCTTTATATGGGGGTTTCTCAAAATAGGGAACCCCCAAATCATCCTTTCTTAACCATTTACAGCAATAAACCAACGATTTCATGGGGTCCCTTATTTTGAGAGCACCTATAGGTCTGTAGAAACCCGCGCGTACAGCAGTTGTGGGGCCCTGCCGGTGCGGGAAGTCTGTTGGTGTAGGCGATTTTGATGCCGAAGAACTCAGTGAACCCAGAGCTGGATGAGGTCATTGCTGGCACACCCAGTGGGACATTAAAGTCTGATCGGTTGGTTGGTTGGTTGATTGGTTGGTTGGTTGGTTGATTGGTTGGTAGTTGATTGGTTGGTTGACTGTTTCGGTTGGTTGGTTTATTGGTTGGTTGGTTGACTGGTTGATTGGTTGATTTGTTGTCACAGCTGGTCAACTGCAAACCAAGGTGGCCTGGAGAGGGAAATAGACAGACCGCAGTCTTGTTCAATGATGCTTTAAACCCCCTTGGGCTTCGGGCTTCTTCATGCGATTCCCAATACTAGACCATTGGAGGGTCGGTGATTTGGACCTCAACAGGGGAATGCTACGCTTGTGGATTTGCCTTGCAACTACGCAACTGATCTCTGATCATTTTTGAAATCTTGGGACCTCAAGCTGGACATGGTGGTTTCTCAGAATAGGGTACACCCAAATCATCCAATATGAATCGTTTACATTAGTATATATATATACATATACCAGCCATTTTAAGGTCCCCAATTTTGAGAAACCACCATATAATCACTGCAAGAGCAAAGGACTTCACGTGTGAGACGACTTATCGAATTGTGGCTTGATCATGATGCCACTGTTTTTTTTCTCACCTTCCGTGGCAGGTTCTGGTTACTAACAAGTAAGAATGCCTGGGAACCAAACATGGGAGAGATCATTAGTGTTGTTACATGATGGTTTGTCAGAAGAGGGAACCCCCTAAAATGGTTGGTGTATTACTAGAAATGATTAAAATAAAGGATGATTTGCGGGTTCCCTATTTTGAGAAACTCCCGTTTGCCACATGCCAAGTGCTGTTGGTTTCATGGCCATATCCTGTGTGAACCCACCATGACTTTATTGCTCCGGTTGCTCCATCAGTCAGAGCAGTAGAGCCTGTTGCTCAGATGAGACCAACCTTTGGTGCAAGTCCCATTTTGCTGGATCCAAGCTGCAGTGACTGTGGTAATGGGGCCACCTCAAAGCCAAAGAATGAATCCCTCCTTTCTGGTCCCTCCACTGAAATATGCTGGTGAAGCACCAAAACTCCATCCAGAAACAGAGCCAGAAACAGAACTCGGCTCGGAAAAGATGTGGAGCAGCCTGCCTCCCGGTGACTGTAAATCTATGAGAGGCCATCATAAAGCCAATTATAAACCCACCGAATCAGAAGCTTGTTGGACGTGCATGCCAAGGCGCGCCCGGAGTGCGGGGGCCCGGTTCCTGCAGGTGGTGTAGCGTTGAGCGCATCCCAACATGGATGATTCTGAATGATCTGCTTGGGGTTGGCGAGGGGTAAAAGGTTTCGAAGTTTACCAATGTGTGTATACATATAAATAATATAAATAGATACACGTACCAAAAACTCAACACACATGTACAAACAGACAAAACAAATACAGCGGGTGGCAACCAAGCTCCAGAAGAGTCAGCACAAGTCAGAGCGACAGCGGACCCAGCGTGCCAGCCATCCTGAGAGTTGGAACGCCATCGTTGCGACAAGCATGACTTATGGCTTCCCCCTACTTCTTTGCTGTTCGTTCTCATGGGATTCGAATCGCCAACGTATCTTGCCCCATGAGTTGCCTGGCCTGTTTTGCCAGCTTACCTTCAGCCGAGGGGCTACCAAGTCGTCGATCCCAACAAGTATCCCAATGCTACTTGCTTTACCAAACTTTTGATAGGCAAAATTATCCCTGTTTGTTGGGTTCATGGCTGGTGATCAACATTTCTTGTTTTTTACGTTTAACGTTCAAATGGTTCTTTGCCGTGCCCTGACATACATAGTTTTCTTGGTTCGGCTGGTTCTATCCCAACTAGCACTAAAACACATAGTTTGTAATTTTCTATACCATCCCTAAACTAATAGAAACATATAGAAACCCCATCAACATTAATTTGCAAAAAAGTGTGCAAGTAAAACACGCCATACGTTGTGATACACTATAACTAAGTGCAAACGCTATCAATACATCTACCTATATCTATATCTATATCTATATCTATATCTATATCTATATCTATATCTATATCCATATACCTATCTATCTATACAACAAATAAGATATTGCAGAATTCTTCACTTTCCAAGTGAAAGGAGCAAACTCTTCAGCTCAGGAACCGGGCCTGCGCAGACTGCGGAGCTAAGGCCCCGCGGTGGGTACGGGAGCCTAGCAGTTTTCCGTGACAATTCACTGTACAGAGTGGTACCCCATGGTACTCCTCAGGGATGGCTAACTTGAGTTAGTTCACTAGGGTAAGTACCAGTGATAGAAGATAGAACTATACTGAGGTGGCTCACCAACTTATGACCATCAACAACTTGTGGTTTTGCGACAACTTTGGGTATTGGCAGAGAAACAAATCCATCCACTGTAGTTGACTGTTGCAGATCTTTGGAGCAAGTCAGTGTTTATGTAGCCCGGGAGGAAACATGGTACCTGAGAGGTGTAAGTGGTCGCACCAAGGCCGCAGTGAATTTGGGGGTGCTGGTCTGCATCGACTGCAGTGGAACGCACCGATCTCTGGGAGTTCACGTCTCGGTGCCCGGGGTGACCGAGCGGGTTGGGAAACTCTATGGGGTTGCGGCTCTTGAGATCACGCCAACAACTCGCAAGCATCGCTGACTGGTGATGACCTTAGCTGACGTTGATGTGAATTGGTTACCAGTTCCATGCATTGAAAGTCTCCTTGCTCTGACAATATCACCACCTATCCATACTTATCCGGTCAAATGACAGGGAGGGAGTAGCCTCTCCGCACAGGAGTGATAGCTTTTTGCGCACTTCGGATCCTCTATTTTTAGGAAACATACGTCATGATACCTAACTCTTATCACTGGTATCGTACCTACGGTCAGAATTTCTCTGACTCTTGATTCGTATGACCACAATGCTCGCCATCATCGTCATCGTCGTCGTCATCACCATCACCATCACCATCACCATCACCATCACCATTACCACAACAATCATGATTTGTTTCTTGTGTTGTGAGTTCATGGTTTGTTCCTTCTCACTGACGCCAGGTTAACCACCTAGCCACCTGTTTCGACTCACCGGTACTCCCGGCCAGGTAGTGAAGAGCGTGACACTTGACAAGTGGCAACCAAAATGGATTGACACAGCACGTTGGCCCAGGGCCGGCACCGAAAGCCGCAAGCGTTGCACTGCTTCTCATCGATCTGTGTGGCCGCTGTGTTGGAGCTGAGGTCAGCAAAATCGGCAACCGCATTGGAAACGACTACTACCTCTACAGACTCCCAAAGGTCCAGAGTCCAGAAGAGTCCAGCAGAGCCCAGCAGAGTCCAGCAGAGTCCAGCAGAGTCCAGCTGGCCACATTTTGGCCACATAAATTGGTCACAGCTTCAACAAACCCTTGGATTTTGCACAGTTTCGGGGCTGGTGCCACGGCCGATGGATTCCATGGGACGGCGCCGGCCCGCGAGGATGTCCAGCAGCCACGGGAGGGCGATAGCAAAGAGAAGCCTCGGCCTTACCTTGAGGTCGATCCACGATGATCTAGGAATGTCCATGATCAGTTGAAGAGTTGATTGACTTAACATTGTCAGTAGATTTTGGATGCTTTTGGTTGATCTATTGTGGCATTCTCAGTAGTGGTGAACATAAATGTTGATATGAAACTTGGATTCGTTGTCGTTTCTTTCAACTGGACTTCGTGGCATTGCCTGAGAGCTCTGTGGGCATGCGCTGCTGTTGAGGATCGCCCAGTGGATCAGGAACAAGTACGAAAGAAAGGCGACAGGGAGTCCCATGCGGGGGCTGAGTTGTTTGGCAAGCTGGGTCAAGCAGTGAATCATCAAGCTGGGTCTGGCGCAGCGGATCCCATAATCCCACACTAATGTTGACCAACTGTTGATGCGCAAATGGTACCACTACCCCTTGGCGCACCAGGATTGGGCGCCGCGGAACAAGCTGAGCCCCTCGGAGTTGCTAGCGCAGGCAGGTTGCGAAAGCTGGGTGGTGGGTTGGTGGGTTGGTGGGTGGGGCTTGGGGTTGGTCCATTAGGTGGTGGGGTGGTGGGTTGGTTGGTTGGAAGGGCAAGTTGATTGATTGTTTGGTGGGTTGGTAGGATTGGTTGGTGGATTGGTTGGTGGATTGGTTGGTTGAGTTGGTTGGTTCGACGAGAACCTAGAAGATTGTAAAGACTCTGCTTGCATCCTTTGACCCGCTATGATGGCAACAATCTGAGAGCCCTGGTCAACCCACCAGACATCCCCATGAACCGACGCTCTGCCCCAGGGCCGGGATCCTGAGTCATTTCTCAACGGCCGTGACGATGACGATGACGATCGCCGCCAGGGCGCCCAAGGATCCAGTTTTCCCGTGGCATTTCACCATGATGGACCAGTTTTTCACCCTGGTTCCGTGCTCCACATTTGAACCAGAACATGCCTTGAAGCCAACACTCATCACCATCTGCCGATCCCAAGAGTGGGCCATTTCGGTCTCCCATGGAGCGCAGAGGAATGGCTCATGTTGCACCTAAGGGCGGGATGACCGCCGCGGAGGCGCCAGCAGTGGGTCCCACTGGGGGACCTGTTGAGGGCACTCTTTGGGTCACGACTCTTCTAAGAACAGGGTACGGTAGAACTGGTTGTATTTTAAGTGGAAACCATTCGAAATTGGCTGGTAACATTTGAAGAATTTGGCATCTCCGGTTGTGAAATGTGGATCGGACCATGGTTCGGCAGCTGGTCTTGCCATCTCTTCCTGTGCGATAACACATCCAACTTCCCACAGCTGTGTTAGCACATGATAGCAGAACAAGGGAGGGACCTGCTGTGTGAAGGAAACAGTGGGTGGTGTCAGGAACTGTCTTCTCAATGCCTTATGAAAATGGAGTTATTGCGATCTACCAAGAACCTGAAATGTTTCATTTGCCTATGTAACAGTAGAGGAATGCGGTTCTAGCAATGCCTGGTTGTAACCGAACGCTGGACTCTGAGCAATTCAAAGCTGCTCTGGGTATGGTTCAAAATCCAATATCATCCAAGTGGGTTGGCGAAATGTTGTGAGAAACCATCATTGACCATGGACATGTATGGACCATCATTGTTATTAGCTGTCATTGGCCAGTATCGTTGCTGCCTTGGAGCCATTGTTCGACATCGTTGCTCAACGCGAGCTGTTGATTGATCAACTGCTGGTATTGTCCACCAGCAACCAAGCATTCATCAACCCATTGAACAACCATTAATCATTAATGACCGACCATTGGACTGTTGTTCATGGACAACATAAAATTCCTAACAAGCCAACTATTTGTCAACAATCTTAACCTCCTATCGAATGTTGTTGGTAAGATATCTCACTGCCTCTGAACCAACTATTTATCCAATTGAACTTGAATCATATTAAACATATATTAAACCAACCTAAGTAATCAGCTTCCTATCGAAACATGTTTGTTTTAAAGGATCTTCACCGGGCGTTCCCCTGCGCGTGGCACCACTTCCAGGCCGCGACGATTACGATGACCGTCATCGGCACGACGATCGGCGTGGCCTGGCCCTGAGTCCAGCGCACATAGCTGGGGAGTGTTTTTGTAGTTAGGCAGAGCTAGTCTGTCAGTTTTTGTTACTACTTTTGATTTTGAAATCTTTGTATATATATTACGAAAGCCAGCCGTAGGCTAGGCTGGAGGATCTGTATAAGCGAAGCTATCTTGGGGGGTGTGGGGGGGGAGGGGGTCGCCTGTGGGCTTGTACTGGAAGGGTGAGCCCTGAATAGGGTGGGGGAACGGGAAAAAAGGCCTGGTCCACTTGAGCGGTTTATGGAGCCCGGGTCGAGGATGGGTTTTTGAGGGTCAGGGATGGTTTTTAGGCGCTTTTCGGGCCTGCGTCGCATCAGAAAACCTCGTAATTTACAGGGTTTTTTGCACATGTGCTCTGAGAAAAGTAAATTGGAAAAGTGAAAAAAACGTGCAAATATCGATGTTTTTGAAAGGGTTAATGAAAAAACCTCGTGAATACCGTGGTTTTTGCAAAAACGTGGTAAATACCAGGGTTTTGACCACGTTTTGTGCAAAAACTGTCGGTATTTACAGCGTTTTTTGAATGCAACGATGCAAAAACGTGGTAAATATCAGGGTTTTGACCACGTTTTGTGCCAAAACTGTCGGTATTTACAGCGTTGTTTGAA
>VSDK01012280.1:95817-117853 GCA_009767595.1 Symbiodinium kawagutii
TGCGGTGGGGCTGGTGCCATGGTGGGACCTCCAAGCAGCTGTACAGGGTGGCCATGGTGAAGGAATGGGAAAGCAGCTGTAAAGGGTGGGCATCGTGATGGAATGGGATGGAAGTCATGACAAGAAGCCACCTCTCTTCCAGGGATGCCAGGGATGCCACGGATGCCAGGGATGGGTGTCGCCTTCAGAGAGGTTCCAGGGATGCCAGGCCTTGCCAGGGACGAAGCACCAGCCGCCAGGTGGTCACGGACCAGGAAGGCCGTGGCGAGGCCTTTAAGGCTTTCTTGGAGCGAGCCAAGACGGGGCTGGTGGCCGCTTGGATGGCACCGGGGTTCATGGCTGGGGGGGGCTGGGGGGGGGCAAAACATGGGTGATATATTACATGATGGAGGTGGGTCACTGATGGCAGTTGATGATGATGATGATGATGATGATGATGATGATGATGATGATGATGATGATGATGATGATGATGAGGAAGCACATATTAGATATTGATGTTGGTTCTTAGTCCCGAATCCCATTTTGACCAACTCGCATGGGTGGACTACAGTCAAGGTGATTTGGACCTAAAGGCAGCGTCAGTTTTGGTCAACTTTAGGTATCGATACATGCTTTACTCTGATAATTACTGGACTCCTGACTAAAACGATGATTTATTGATGGATATTTTTGGGCACCCAGGATGCCACATGATTGCCGGTGCGTTGATGGCTGGGGGCTGATCGGCATGCTGAGGTCGAAAGCGAGGTCTACATCACTTCAGAGGAATTGCTGGCCACTTGTCTGCTCGGCCTGAGGGGTTCAGGTTTGTAGGTCGACCCAATCTTTGGACGGTTGAAAAAGGTCACTATGCTTTACTGAAGTATACACCATTAGGATTCGCTAAGGTGGGGGACGATGATGGTTGCAGGAATCCGAAACGGCAAAGTATCAGGTATT
Source organism: Symbiodinium kawagutii (assembly GCA_009767595.1). Lineage (NCBI taxonomy): Eukaryota > Dinophyceae > Suessiales > Symbiodiniaceae > Symbiodinium > Symbiodinium kawagutii. The sequence goes on from VSDK01012280.1 coordinate 96,760, forward strand.
GTTTCAAGGCTTTCCGGAACTTTCAACTGCTCAGCTTGAATCCTCCAATGTTTTCATGGCACCGAAATCCGCGCGGCCCTGCGTCCGAGGCAGTGATGTGGAAGAACGGCTATTCGGACTCCGAGAGAAATGCCATTCAGCTCCTTGGGAGCGCAGCTGGATGGCCGAGAACAATCCCCAGTCACCCTGTGGTGAAGATTCCTAGGATAGCTGGATGGGGGTGTTGTGTTTCGGGTTTTTCCATTCAATCTGGCTGCAAAATCTCCGCCATGTCAGCCATTGAGATCTTCCAGCTGTAGGGGTCATGCCGAAGATCGATTCGTGACGGGAACCAATCAGCTTGACCGGTAGAATGGCATGAGATACCAAGGACTGGATCTGTTTTTGGGGCTTCTTAATGCTTCTTAGTTCTCGTTTACTCTGGAGAAAGCAGCCCTAGCCCAGGTTCACCTTCCCAAGCGACTACAAGTTTCACTACCCAGAGCTATCAGCGATGTTCGCCACTTGTCAGCAGGGCGAGCAGTCTGAGTGACAGAACTGCGAAGTTTTTTCACGCTGTTTACTGCTCAGGGAATGATGAATGACGATGAATTTAGATGAATTTATGTGGTACTTGTATGTCTTGTGATGGTTTGCCCCTGTTGGGTCTTGATCCAACATGACCCATTTGTCGTCCAAGTGGAACCATACTTATTTGTCTGCAGGAGTGTATAGTGGGCCACTGGAGGGCTTTCGTGGGGGTGTCCATACATGGTTCTTTTTCAAAATAGTGGTTTCCTATGCAGAATTAGCATTTTGGATGGTTGGGGACTACTCATGTCTCGGCAAGATGGATGCTTCAAAAGATGGATGTGGACTGCAATAATTTGATGTGGCTCGGCTCCGAACTTCACAACTCCTCAAGGGCAGCGATAAAACAGTGAAGCAGAGATGTTAGAGAGATGTACAGTTTAGTGAAGGAATGCTCAATGCTGACCCCAGATCAACAAGCCCTCATTGATATGAGCCATGGGTTACTGGTACCGCTCACGAATCTACTGATCCAGTTCTTTGCCCAGTTGCGTGGCAAACGCACTATTTGCCAATGTATTTTTTACAATCATTTTCAATTCAACTATTTCTTTTCTCTGTTTTGTGTTTTTCTTCGTCTTGTTGTGCTCCTCCTCTTGCCTCTTGCCGTTGCTGCTGTTCTTGTCACAGTCTGGAATTGTTGTCATTGTCATCGTTGCCATTGAAGCTGTTGTTAATGTGGTGATGGCTGTTGTAATGGTGGTTGGGGTGGTTGTCACGGTCACAGATTTCAAGGAACCGCCAGGATCAGCATCTATCAAGTCGTTAAGCTGAGGACATCCCGGAAGAGGAGACCTACAAGTTCTGCATGCGTACCCGCATCGAAGATAGCCACTTGAGCTGCAAACGTTTCACGATTGATCGATGTTTTGCATGGACGAACCGTCCCTGGAAACTTTTGTTCTGTAATCACAAGTCATCCAGGGAAAGCTGATGACTTTTTACATGCCCCTTATTCTCTGGTGGTTCTCTAGCTGTAGCATGTGGTACAAACTGTAACCTTATTGTTTTGGTTATGAGATCCAACGAGCTGACCATGACCTCTACAAATTCCGAAGAGTTGATGTAAGTTGCTATGTTTAGAGTACTGGCTGGTGGTTGTAAACATTTTTTTATCTTCCTTAGTAATCATTAACAAATGGTTGGTTGACTAATATTTTGCAAAGGGGTTGAATCCACCAACCAGAATTTTCCTATTGATTCACATAGTTGGTTTTCTTTTCCATTATTCTTCGCCAGTATCACCCCGGCCCCCACTATTGCGGATCATGAAGCGTCATATCAACCACCACAAAAACCTCATAAACCAACAGTATCATAGACCATCAGTTCTCTCAGACTTTTCGGGCGATCAGTGGTATGGCTGGATGTTCCTGACTTGGGTATCAAGCATGGGATCCTAGGGCTTAGTTCACCCAGAAAGCCCATTGAGGGCTGTCGATCCATGGTGCATGTCAGGGTTTGCCGGAAAACGGTGTTTGGTGAGGGATAAATAGTAACATCAATCACAAATATACAAATATACCATGAAAAGGGTTAGATCGGCCTTTTCCACAGACCCTATATATATATATATTATTATTATTATATGGTCCTAAAAGTGAATGGCATTTGCCGTATATACATATATATATATATATATATGTATGTATGTGCGCGCATATGCACATACAGACCAGGGGCTACACCACGCAAATTAGGTGCATTTCAGCCCGCTGCTCCCAGGTCACATCGGTGAACTGGATCACTCCAAGGTGCGACCGCTGGGTGGGCGCTGGGGTGGCAAGTAGCATATTCTTGGGATTCCAAAGCGTTGTTACTCGCCTTGGGCCACGAGAACAACTAGTGTAGCAAAACATTTCGCTGAACAGCAACAAGTATCCAATTGTGGTAGTTACTATGCTCAAGAATCTGATTCACTATGATGTGTTGGAACATGGTCTATTCAATTACCATTTTGGTGGCACCAGGGTGTTGGAAAAACTGGGCCTCATTTTTGGTAACGCAGGATGTGTTTTGGTGGTGTGCATGGTCAATCCCACAGAGATGATGCAGTGACACCCAAATGGATCGTGGAGTGGAGCCACCTGCCGGCGCAAATGACCCAAATGTTGGTTTTGCCCAATCTACCGACCCAGAAGGCAAAGATCCAGATCACACGTCCACTAAGCATCGTCCACTAAGCATCGTCGCATTTCCGCTTCCATTTTTTGCTCTGCTCGGCTCAGTGGTGCAGAGTGCACTGCCAGTGGTTTGGGATGTTTTGTGAGCCCATGGAATGCAGACGAGGGAATCCTTCGTTGGTTTTCTAATGGTGTAGACTACCTGGTGCAGCTATGATCCCACCATTCTACCAGGCCTAGATGCATTTTGGGATTTTCTAACAGAATCAGGATGTCAACAAAGCTCCACGCGCTGCAGGGAGGCCAGCAAGATTGAAGAAAAAACATTGATGACTGGGGTCCCAAGTGAGATTGGATTGTTTTGAAGTGGCAACCAAATCTTCCTCGCACGTCCATCCAAGTCATGTTTGGTTCACCCTTGACCCGGGTCCAAAGACTTCGCCTTCCCGGCCAATCGCTGGTGTCCATGGTTCTCCTTTCGGGTGAAGTGGAAAGTCTCTTGGCCGCAGTCACTGAGGCGATGAGTGAAACGTGATACAAATCATGATGGATCATGCTGCATCATGACAAGTGATGGAGGGTCATAACAATTCCTGGTGGCGATGATAAGTACTTTTAGTGATGGATGATGAACAAATAACAACTGCTGGTGGTGATGCCAGAATTTGTGTTTGCTGTAGCAGCTCGCACGGAAATCTGACACATGCAACGAAAGTCCTCCAGCATTCCAACAGTGTTTTCGGCTCCCAGTGCGATGCGCCTTGAGGTCGATCAAGACCTTCAGGATCCTTTACAGCCCCTCCAACTGCAGAAGGAGATGAAGAAGATGGAGGACTCTCGACTGCTGCAGGGCATCAAACTATCATGAGCTATCCACCCCAAACTACAAGTTTTACCACTCAAAATCATCGATTTGTTTGGTTGCAAATGGTATACCATAAGTGGTTGATGCTGCTTCACAATGATTAATCATGGCCAGTGATGATAGGGACAATCACCAATGATAGTTGAATATATATATATGTATATATATATATAGATGGACATACCAAGTTTGTGTGCCACGGTATTATCATAAACTGTTTTCGTTTTCTCTACTGAATCATCATCTATGAACCCGAAAACAGCCACGTCTTTCAGTGCCAACCCCATTGATTGGTCGTAGGGGGTTGTACTGCCTTCTGAATGAGGCATAGAAATTATCCACACTAGTGGAGAGTCTTTTTAAGCAGTGGAAGGGGATGTTCATGCCAGCTATGGACTATGTAGGCAGGTGCTTCGGCTCAGCACAGTGGGATCCCCATGCGCCAGGGTGTTCCATCCGCTGGTGAGTGGTAGCTGTTTGGGCCCCCAGCAGCTGAGAATGGAAGTCCGCAAAGCAGCGAAGCCTGTAGGAAATCAGCATCTCTTTCGACGTTTGGTTGGGTTTCTGACCCTTCACGCCTCTTGACACGCAGCTGCTCACCATCCAAGAGCTGGAATGTCTGGCCAAGGCATGCCAATGGTACAGATCAGTAAGTGTCAGGAATGGTCAATGATGGGTTTTGAAACTCAAGATTTGTTAGTACGGCAGCTGCTCGTGATCTTCTTGGTGTGGGTGAAGCATGTTCTGGAATGGATTTGTGGAGAAATGGGCAAACCTATTATGTTTGCTTTTTTTGGATGTACGACTTGTGAACCTGCCTGGTACACTAGTCTGCAGAACTCTGTCAAAGAAAAGCAGAGCTACTGCGGTTAGCAGCTTTCTGATGCTAATTTCGTTCCATTTCGTTCCAACATGACCCATCTTGTCGGAGTACAGAGTTTATTCATTGTGTTTGATCCGCAAGGTCCATTTGGTGGTTTCTTCAAATAGGGGACCCCCAAAGTTATGGTTGGTTTATTACTATAAATGACTAAGAATGGATGATTTGGGGGTACCCCTATTTTGAGAAACACCCATTTACAGTAGTGTTCTCAACCCTCGATTTCTTGCATTCTAACACTGGATGTCTAGGACATTTTGGAAATCTGCCGGTCATTCTATCTTCCAGGCGGTCGGTATGAACCTTGCAGGACCCAAGTGAGGACCAGGACCCACCATTGGATATGGGCAACATCTATTCTGAAGTGAATCCTCAACAGGGGATGGTTATCCAATTGGTTCATAGGGATTATACAGACTCAAATTCACTTTCTTGATGAATCAACGACCTCAAGCCGTATAGCGGGACCATGGCTCAAAGGCACGGATAGCTACTCTGTGGTCGCTACGCGGACATTTGATTGTCTACAAGCTCATGGTTCATCAATGCTCATGATCTATATGTCAGACTAAACAGACACCAGTCCATCAGAATGGTACATGTTTCTCAATACGCACGAACTTGCTTGGGTCATTGAATCTGGAACAATTGCTTAATCCAATCTATCAAGCGATGCTCCGTGATCATCGTCCTGCGAACAAGACACTGATAGCAGGCTTATCACGGCTGGTGCGGCTTCCACAAAACGGCACCCCTCTGTAGAAATTGGTGGTCCCCATCCATTCAAAGTAGCTGAAAAATGGGGATCCCATGTGTAACGTGATGTTTTCAAGATCCCAGTGGTATCCCAGTGGTTCTTTCCCCAGGTTTGCCTAGAGTGTTCTGTCTGAGGTCTTGGCATTGACGGCAGCTCGGTGGCATGAGCCAGCGGAGGGTTGGCGTTCTAGAAATCGGGCTTTTCTTCAAGTAGGGAATCTCAAAAGTGGTTGGTTTATTTGGTTTATTGTTAGAAATTATTCATATCGGATGGTTTGAGGGCATTTGAGGGTAATTAGTTGATTTTTCCGGGCATTTGAGGGTCATTATATCATTTTTGTAGAAAAACCTTTATAATCAAAAACCACCAGTAGGATGACCAGTGGTACAAACTGGATATATGATTTTTGAGTTTCTTAAAGGAGGAATACAAACTGGTGGTTTCTAGGATGATTCGAGGGCATCCCTCCTTTAAGAAACCACCAGTGGTACCTTGACAGCTGTTGCTCACCAGCTGCTGGGATCGTAGCTCAGCGAGGGCCGACCACCACGAGTTGAGTTAGCAGAGCTATCAGAACGATTCAGTTTTGGTGGACCCCTGAAGTTTGATAGAATGGAGCCTTTAATTCAAAGAATTTGAAAAGGAGCGAGGAATTCTGATACAGAATTCGAAGCCTTTTTCAAATTATAAAGATCCTTCTTGGAATTTGAAGCGCTTTTTCTGTGGAAAAGAATCCGAAGAAGTGCATATTGGGCATCCCATGGCACTGGTCAGTGTGGGCGGGTCGTTCCCCTCTTGGATTTCTGGGGAGCAAGGATGTTTTGGAACTGAAGTCGGGTCTTCTTTTCAGTTTGGAACATTTTGGAACAGCAAAAGAATGTAAACTGCTTGAATTTGCAGCAAAAATTGATTAAAACATATTAAATCCGTTTTGCAGCAAAACATGCTTGACTTGAACAGTGCACTTTGCCGCTTAGGCAAACTGGGCTGCCATCATCGATCTTGCTTGTGGTGCAAATTGGGGATTGCCGCTTTTTCGCAAGGGCAGTGGTGCAGCTGTCATGCATGGACTCTGGAGGACTTGAGGTTGGCATCATTCGGACCACAGAGTGAAGTCTGCAAAAAAGTGTTTCTTTTGCTGCTCAGTGCTGGCAATATCATGCAGTCATTATTTGGTCCTTCCGCCTATCGCTAACCCACGTGAATTCCCTGGTTTCCTGTGAAATCTACCAGGTTCATCCAGTGTTCTACCTCCTGGATCCCCGTGGAATTTTTCAGTGCACGAGATGATACGTAAATGACTAGCTGCTACTCGAGCTATTCCTGAGTTATTGACACTTAATGACTAGCTATTCCTGAGTTGAAGTTGGCTTGTATGTTTCAATCAAGTCCTCTTTGCGACAGTGTCTTGGAAAATGTGACAGTCTTTGCAGCTATCAAGGACTTTTGTGATGCTGCTGCCTCTTGGTGGTTCGTCGCTGCTTTGCAGCTTGGCGGAGATGTGGCCTCGTAACCGCAATAGCAAGCAATCCATACTGATGGTGACTGAATCCTTATTTCAAGTACTCATTGACACTGAGAGACTTCGTGGTTCGCTTAGATAACTGAATCTTGAGCTTTAAGCCTCTAAGTGTTAATGATAAGCATCAGTGGTCAATACTATTCACCACTGTATACTGTTTAACTGATCATGCCGGCTGAAGCACCCTGGGTCAGCGGCTTGTGAGGCACCTATGCAGCCTGGGGCGCGGAGCCGACACAATTGCAAGTGGCTTGGGGATTGCCCTTGAAGAACCAACCGCTTCTATGGATGCTCGGCTTGGCTGGTGGAATCTGCCCCAGCCGAATGAGAATTGCTGCAGGGAGAGTTTTTTGGTGTTTTTGATCGCCAGGGAATTCTGGTTCTTCCGGACAACTTGTGAGTCGCATCAGCTTGTGAGTCGCAAAGTTTGTGTTTTCAGTGATCTCTGAAAAAATCTGCTGCAAGTTGCTGTGGCGACCGTGACTGGCTTCCATGGATCGGAGCTTGTGAGAATCTTCTACTGCGCTATGTAGCCGCTGAGGAAAATTGCTCTATCTATACCTCTCGGTTTCTCAGCGAGATGTGGCGCATAGGAGCAGGTGCCAAAACCCTAACGGCTGCTATGGTGAAGAATAGCAGGAATTGACTATGACTTACAGTCAACCAAGTCGAGACAAGTTGGTCGCATCTTCTGAACGCCGGGCTTTGTTCATTTCGCCTATTTGCCGCTTGCGCTTTTGTTATTTGTAAAGACCAACACATGTCACGCCTGCCACGAAATCGGCAAGATGGAAGTAAAACAACGCACAATTGTGTGTTTCAAACCTGTTCATCCAAATGCGTACAGTATTGTGCTTGCCATGATGACAGCTGGATAAGTAGGCTCTAATCATGTCGGGATTAGTAAATTTTGATCAAGTGTGTTTATTGTTTTTGCGAGATCGCCAACTTTCTGGCCAGTTTCCCCAAAACCTTGGCACCTGTGGCTTTCACCGCGGCGGTGACCAGCCCTTGTTGGATCCCGAAAATGGTCCGTTTCCTCGCAGACACAAGCAACGTGTAGTCTGTTGCCCCTTGAGCCCTTGAGCCTAGTCACTGGCCGAGGTTTGTTGCAAGGGGTGATCATCCTGCTGGCATGGGATCAGTATCTTGAGCGAAAGAACTTCAACGCGGAGACAGCAAAAGACAAGGCCAGCGTGGGAAAGTCGTGTGATGGGCAGCCCATCGAAGTTGGACTTCGCTGTGGGTACCAAGTCATCCCAAACCAAACTGGGTTTTGACCGCAGAGTCTTAACGAAGGCTTGGAAACATTGCGTTTAAACACTACAACTTGCTGAGTACAGTTATAGTCTAGTCCCTTGATGCTTTGGCCTTAAGATATTCACTATGAAATGGATTATGTGTATGCACACGTAGATATACGCACATATATATGTATATATATCCATAGATACATTACATTAAATTACATTACATTACCTTACATTACCTTACATTCCCTTACATTACCTTACATTACCTTACATTACCTTACATTACCTTACATTCCCTTACATTACCTTACATTACCTTACATTACCTTACATTACCTTACATTACCTTACATTACCTTACATTACCTTACATTCCCTTACATTCCCTTACATTACCTTACCTTACATTACCTTACAATACCTTACATTACCTTACATTACCTTACCTTACATTACCTTACAATACCTTACATTACCTTACCTTACATTACATTACAGTACAGTACATTACATTACATTAGATTACATTACATTAGATTACGTTACATTAGATTACGTTACATTGCATTGCATTGCATTACATTACATTACATACGCACATACACATGTTACACACATGTTTATGTAAACTAGTAGCTGGCCCCAAGCAGAAATCAAGATAGAACAGCAGCAGTTGACCCTGTCAATGATCAACGATGTTCAATCACTTAACCAGGGGTGACCCAGTCGCCAAAGAACCAAGAGTTCTGACCCTGCAGAATCACGCTACTCCCCCCTGATTTATCCGCTCAGTTCCTTGGGTCGCCCAATGACCAAGAAGTCCTCACCCCCACCACGGACTTGAGAGATCTTTAGAGGGGCAGCGACAACTGATCATGAGAGAACGATCTATGCGACCAATCGCATCCAGGGTGTGGAATTCAACAAATATTTTTTTGTAGCTATATGTTCAATCATATTTTTCAGGTTTATTTTTCCATCCCTATTTGGGCTACAGATTGTATGTACACAGCTGGCTCTCTTTGGGAATGTTATTTTTGATCGACGGGCCGATGGTGTGCACAGGAGAAATGGAACCGATACCATTGCAAAGCAGTGGCCTCGCTCTGCGAAAGTCTGCCAGTCTTCACCACGGTCGTGTACGCGCAGTGGCGGATGAACCTTGGCAGTCGTTGTTGTTTCAAGAGACTTTCCCCGACGTTGGGATCCGAACCTCCTGGTAGCCCAACCTGGGCCACCGTGCTTTGGGAAGATTCCAGGCTTGCAGCTTGCGTTTTTTCAGGACGGACCAGTAATCTATGAACAAGTATTCATCAACTACCAAGAACTACTACTAGCCTGTGTCAACGATTGAACACAAGCCGCAACAAGTACAATATGACAAGCGCAGGCTTTCACTCTTAGGTGAAGTTTCAGGCTTTTAAAGCCAAGCTTCGGGTAGGCACTGAAATTCCAATAGGCTTAAAATCGCTAGATCAAGTGGCAATTGGTTCAGCGATGATAGGTTAGATAATGGACCAACTAGATGATTTGGTATGGTAAAGTCCTCCAGTGAGGATCATTCAGCAAAGGTTTATCCACTAAGGTTCAATTTAGTCCGGGCTATCTACCAGTCTGAGCAGAAACCAAATATCCTAGATGCTCAAAGCAACCATGATCATCAACAAAGCATCAAAGGTGAAATCCATCAGCGCAGGCAGTTCGAAGACGGGGAAGGGAAAAACCCGAAATTTGGAATAACCAAGGTCCTGAAACAAAGATACACACACACACACAGGGACCCCTCCCCAAACAATGATGGTTGCATCAATGGCTTCCCTTCAGAAACGAATCGCACTTTTGGTGGATGGCTGCACCGCCATTTTTGAACGCACCAATGGTTATCTAATTTGGGAGGGAAACCACTCAGCTACACCTTGCATGGACTCCGGGCGGCGAAAATCACTGGGGGGGATGCCCAGAATTGCAACTGATTTTATTGACCTAACCAGACCCTGAAACAGATATATCAAGGAACCCCTGATATATCAAGGGACCCTAACAATTTTATTTTCCTTGATATATCAAGGCACCCTGAGTAAAGCAACAATTTTTGCCTCGGAGCCAAATTGTTTTGCCATGAAGGGATTTTTTTCCATGCGTGTTTCACCAGGCTTTAAACGTCATGGGCGGCCCAGGAACTATCCACCAGACAATCCGACGATGGGCGAAGAGTGGAGACACGAGAAACATTTTCTGGGCGCTTTTGGCAGCATGAATCTGGCGGAATCGTTGGGGTGATATCCTTCACGACAGGAGGGTGCATTCACGTATCATGTAATTTATTTCTGTTGCTACATATGTATATTGTATATGTATATGCATATGTTTATATGCATATATTTCATATAGATAGACTATACTTGTACATGTATGTTATATATCTTTGATTAAATGCACATATCATGACTACAGGGCGGTGGTGGAAGTTTCCAGATTAAGAAACGAGCAATAGGAAGAGGGGTTTGGTTGAGGTGAGGTGAGGTGAGGTGAGGTGAGGTGATGATGATGATGATTGATGATGATGATGATGATGATGATGATGATGGTGTTTTTTTCAGGTGTTTCTTCTCTGCTGGTGTTTCTCTCTGGTGTTTCCTCTCTTCTGGTGTTTCCTCTCTGCTGGTGTTTCTCTCTAGTGTGTTTTCTTTGCTGGTGTGGTTTTTCCCTGCTGGTTTTTGTTTGTTTGTTTCTCTTGACGTTTTTCTCTGCTTGTGTTTTTTCCTCTGGTATTGTTCCTCCGGTGTTGTTTCTGTGTGCTGGTGTTTGTCTCTGGTGTTTTTTCTCTGCTGGTGTTTTCTTTGGTGGTGTTTTTTTCTCTGGGGTTGTTTCTCTGTTGGTCTCTGTCTGTGGTGTTTTTTCTCTCTGCTGTTTTTTTTTCTCTTCAGTGTTTCTTTTTTGTGTTTTGCTTTGCCGGTGATTTTAGTGAGGGTTGATCAGTGCTTGTTTGTTTAGTTGATTGATTGATTGATTGATTGATTGATTGATTGATTGATTGATTGATTGATTGATTGATCGTTTGATTGATTGATTGGTTGGTTGCTTGATTAAGTGATTGAGTGATTGATTGAGTGATTGATTTGATTTGATTTGATTTGATTTGATTTGATTTGATTTGATTTGATTTGATTGACCGACCGACTGACTGACTGACTGACTGACTGACTGACTCACTGACTGACTGATTGATTGATTGATTGATGACGACGATGACGAGATGACGACGATGATGATGACGACGACGACGACGACGAGGACGATGACGATGACGACGACGACGACGACGACGATGATGATGATGATGATCTGATAGTGTTGTGTGGAACATCCTAAAACGTTGAAAACCTGAAGATTTGGATTATTTTGCCTTGCAATTTTGTTTCTAGCCGCAGTTTTGTGCACATTTTGATTTCATAAATGTCGCGAACATGTGAGTTTTTTTTAAATGTTTTTTGTTTTTAAACAATTTTGACTTGCAAGTGTGGGTTTGGCCACAGAATGTGTACTCTTTGCAGATTTGAACTTCCAAAAACGTTGCGACTATCGAGTTTTTTTTACGACTTTGACTTCCAAATGCCCGTTTTGCCACAGGGCGGTACACTTTTTGCAGATCTGATCTTTCAAAACTTTGCGATCACCTTAACTTGGTATTTTGACTTGCAAATGTCCGTCTCGCCACAGCGCTGTGATGCGCCATGCACTTTTTGCAGATCGTATCTTCCACAAGTGCCTTGAACATGTCAGTTTTTTAAGATGTCAACTTGCAAATGTGCGTTTCGCGACAGCATGATGCCATTTTTGCTGATTGCTGCCCCCGCTTGACGAGTCTACCTTTTCGATCGTCCGGGAACACAAAACTAGGATAAACTAGGGAAAGCACAGCATTTCAATGCATTTCGTTCGAATCCTATCAGTCACACGAACCACCATTTTTGATTTTCTCTGTGATGCGATGACTCACCGACTGCTTCAACTTTCCATAAGTCGGACGTTTGACTTCCAAATTGTCTTCGATTAAAAAGTCATATGCATGTGCAAAACCCAGCAGCCATTGGAGCTTTTGCCGAGAGCTGTGCCGGTAAAAGATCTATTCAAGAAACGACTTGCGCTTGGCACAGCCAGTGGCCTATGGCTATACACGGAATAGGTATGATCCGTCCCGCTGCTTGCCGATGTTGGAAAATGAACTTTGCTCCTCACATGGCTGCAGGTGCCCTGGCCTTTTTCTCATTCCTGTCTGCTGGTCTGGGCATCGTTGAGCTGGACTTGTGCTGCTACTTGATCTACTTACTTGGGACAGAGGGCAGGGGGTGGGTGGCCTGCTGGTTTTGGAGTTGCCAGAGCCGAACGTCAAATGTAGAATGCCAAAGGCCCTCCCTGGTTTGGTGCTGATCCAAATGAGATTTTTTGGGCATGGCATGACATGGCCATTTCCGATAGCAGACTTCGAGCCTGTGAAGCCACATGGATTGCAGTAAGTACTGTGGAAATATGACTCCATACTTCGTGACAACCTCATGACATGGTTGGCAACAATGTGGGTGAAACAGTGTTGTCCTCCACAACTTTCAGACTTGCCAGGATTTTAGCGATTTGATTATGTTTCTCAGTTTAATATTCACAAAATCATAAATTACCATGGCTTCCGTTATATCTCGAATGTCCCTACTGCCTTATTGCTTGCAGACTTCATGTCGTGGATCAGGTTCCAGATTTGTGTCCAAGAGGATGAACAATTCCACGACGCTTGGAGTGAAAGATTTTTGGTCCACACTTGCTGCCTGGGATACGCTGCCTGGGATACGCTGGCGTAAATCTTTCTGTTGCTGTTGGGGATCTCATGAGGGCTCATTTTCCTTGTTTTTGTTGTCCCTCTCTTACACAAGTGACGGACCACAATTGGATTCATGAATCCAAGTTCGGATTTGCCAGCAGACGTGAAGAATGAACTTAAATGAGCATCAAAGAACATCAATGCTGGCCTATTGGTTCGTGCTAAAGATGGAGATGGGGACCACTGAAGCTATGGGCCCTCTCCCCAAGTCTGTCCCCAAGTTGGGCTTCACAACGGGGCCCAAGCCCGACCCGTAGACGCATGGTGTGCCGGCTGCCTTCCCTTGGGAAATCTCTAGCAATGCATTGCCATTGGCTCAGGTGGTATGAGATCATTCATGTTCTCTACCGCTTTGTCGAAACGGTGGCTGGGCGACTGACCTTTGCCAATGATGCTGCGGCAGAATCGAGAGATGTAGTGGAGATGTACATGATGTGCCGAAGATAAGACCACATTGTCAGGTTGATCACTGTGAATTTCAATCTTGCTTCGGCTGGTTGCGGATGATCATCATCTAGTCCCAACCAATAGAACCAGCATGGACCATCCATAGGCCTCGAAACGAGCATTGTTATGACAGGTCATTTGCCATCCTTGACAGTGACCATCAACCATCACTGAGTCACTGGAAACCCGAGCTGCTGAGGTAAGCCGGACTTTTCTCCACGTATCTTGGCAAAGCTGCGGCGCGCCCGCGAGTTGGAAGCGGCCATTTAATTTTTGGACACCGAAAGTGTTTGCCAACTGAGTTCTTCATTCACTGAGATGTCTCCAATTTTTGTCCAAAGCTCTCTTAGAGTTTTAGCTGGTGGACCTTCTTATTTTGGACAATCAGTCCATTGGCCTTCGGCAATGTGGAACAAAGTTGAAGCCACGTGTTGTGCCGAGATCCATGTATAGTTTGAAATATCAGCTTACTTACTTCTTTCGAAATGTTGGCCGGGTCGGGCCGTTGGGTTCTTTTGATATCAGGTATATGGCGCGGAGCGCCACATTATCCGGCAAAACAAGGGTTTGTCCATACAGGTGTACCCTATAAGCTCCTACGATTGGTCATTTCGCCCTTATAGTGGACCCCGTGTGGTCGCACTTACCAAAAAATCGGGATACGCCATGCAGCCGCCTGGCCCTGAAGGTGGGCTTCGTGGTGGTCTCGCGCTATTTGGTCTGGTGGTGGTGCGCCGGGTGGGTCCATGAAGCTATGGGAATCACATGGGAGAACCACAAACATCCAGAAAGCAACCACATTCTGGGTGATCTTCTGACTATATTGATGGCAACCAGTACCAACATTCTTAGATAATGGCGCCAGCCCCAATTTTACCAGTCTGTAGGCAGGGTTTGGTTTCTTTTCAAGGGTTGGATGGCCACACACAGGTAATACGGGTCATGAAAGACAAAACCTGGTCGCAACATCTCCCAAAAGGATCAATGCCACCAACGAACATTGGAACAGCAACAACCTTTTTGCGTGGTGAAAGCATTCTGTGTAGTGTGTAATGGGAGATCCACGCTGATGAACTCCTACTTTTGATAGTAAAACATGACATATTTTTGGCTAAACTGTCAAGAATTTTCAAACAATATTAACACATTATATTAACAAATCGTATTGATAGTGATTAGATCATTGATAAATGACATATCTATATATCTATATCTTGTTATTATTAAATTAACAAATCCTCCCAAAATGGATTGCCCTCTGGTGATGCAGTGCAGGTGCTGGGCGTAGTGCGTGCTCGGCCCTGACGGTTGATGTTTTGGCAGCGCTAAGCTGGTCATTGATGGATGCCGCTTCAATGAAGGAAACTGAGCCATACCAGATCCATACCTGTTGGATTCTGGTAGTTTCATGTCAACAAGAATTCAACTGGTTGTTTCATGAAGCTATAGCAGATCTAGTAGTGGTTTCAAGCTTGTTGATCAAGGTCGCACCTGGGTGTGCGCCCTTTGCGAGCCACCAAGGGTTTTGTGTTCCGAGCCATTGCTACTTTGGGCTGGCAGCAGGTGGTGCCCCTATGTTTTTGGAGATCACATCTTTCAGTACCTTGTGGCAACCTGGCTCACACCGCGACATCGCATGACAACGCACGGTGATCAATGCAGCAGCTGGAATCAACCTTTGAATCCAGCTGCATAGTCCGAAGGAATTTGAGTCCGGTAAAGTACTGTTTGAAGACTTAGATTGATGGCTTAGATTGAGAATTCCATGAGGCTTTGACAAACCGACCAATGTCGGCACCATAGAACACGTTATGACGTTTGTTTTGGCTGTTGAAACATTGTCTTTGTGGGGGTTATTCAAAATAGGGGACCCCCAACATCCACGGGTCATTACTATATATAGATGGTTAGAAACGGATAATTTGGGGGGTCCCCCATTTTGAGAATCACCTTTGTAGATGTCTCCAACGCAGTTGTGGCAGCTCTGGGCCCAGTGTCCAGTGTCGGGTTCCTTCCAGGCATCTATGAGGCGTTCTGTGGTGCGTATTGATCTGCAGTCCATCTTTCTACCCATCTTTTTGTTATCGTACCTGCACCTTGCGGGTTGTAGCAGGTGTATGAGATGCAGATGATACGTTGTGAGTAAGAAACCAACCAGGTCCTTTGTGGCTTGAGAAACACCCATGTGTACGATAACTATAGCTTCCCCCCAGCTATAAACTGACCCAATGCTGGGGGCACTAGGCAACCCTGAGTGTTCAGACATCTTGGTGACCCCAAGAGCTTGGAGCTGATAATGGTAGTGATCATTGTTATCACAGCAGGTATTCTCCAACTGACTTTGCCATTATCATTTGGTTAGTCCATATACTGTATGTAGTCAATCAAGATGTACTCGTAGCATACAAACACCAAATCACTGATGGCTAGATATCGTGGTAAATACACTGTCATGAAGCAACCGCGAAGACTGGTTTCTATTTATTGGGTAGCTAGTCAATATTTATGTCAGTTATATATGATATTCCAACTTTTTAACCATAAACAAAGCTTATTTGGAAATGCCATAGCTAATTAATTGGTCACTCTCAAGCAAATCATCAATCAGTGCCAGCCATGATCAGTGTTTTTTTTCTGAGCGACTGACAATGGTGAATATAGTGGGTTATGTATTACCTACCATGGTTTTCCCTTGTCAGCCATCATGCATCAACCATCAATCATCATGAAGCATCGGCTAATGCCGACTATGAACCGTCAAGAACCATTGTAAAACACCATGAGCCAGTATCATATGACCATCATTAGCCACCAGCCGATAACCATTCACTTTTAGCTGTTGCGAACCATTTGCTGTGATTAGCCAAAGCTAGCCATGGCCAGTGCAATTTGACAACCATATGCTAATAGCAACTAGAATCATGAAACGTCAGCAACAACCATTCGCTAGTCATGGCAACGACCACAGACAATTTTGACACTTCCCACAAAATGCCTGTTAGTTCATAGCAGTAGTCACTAACAACCATTCTTTCCTTTGGGCCATGGACCATGGAGTCTAGATTCGATCGCCCTAAATCAACAACTATCAAATATCCAACAACCATCCAATCGAAATTTCATAGCCTAGATTAACAACCATTGGCTAATCACTGCCCAGAATCCATAATAGAATTCCAGTAGTCTAAATCAACCAACCAACCAAATACAACTCCATAATCCACCATGATCCACCATGATCCACCATGATCCATGCCTGTCACATCCTTGTTGGTTCAACCGTAACCGTTGCCTATGCCGCGCCATGCCTACCGACCGCCCAAGCTGCCACCTGTCCGGCTCGGCGGTCACGTGGGTCACGAGGTCCTGGTCTACGGCGGTGACGAGACTCAGCGCTTGGTGAGGACTTTGTGTTGTGCCTCAGCTGCTGCCCAGTCTCAGGGCATACCAGTTGTTGTGCAATTCTGTTCCCGAGAATTTTATGAACAAATTCTAGTTAAACATTTAAGTTATTAACAAATGGTTGGTTGACTACTATTCTCTAGTAGTTACTAAATTACTAATTAACTTAGTTATGTTCAAATAGCTCGAAGTTATTAACCAATTCTAGTTTCAAACATTTTTTGTTTTCCCTAGTAGTTATTAACAAGTGGTTGGTCGAGGAATATTTTTCATGTCATCTTTCTTGGACCTGTGGAACATGTGCGAACAGTTTCTATTGGAACCAAAATCACTTTATATCGAAAAACATGACCGCGAGGATCGCTTTGCAAATTGCAACTAAGACAGATTCATCCTCAGCTGACTTTCCATGTCCAGTTTTTTTATGCTTATGTTGACTGAAAGCCATTCAGGCATATAATCAGCATCCCCGTTTTCTTCCTTGGCCTTCCATGCAGGGAGCTGTCAAGGCTCACAGTTTCTCTGTTTTCACCTCGTCGCCTCAAGATGTACGCAGTCCCATAGCCATGTTGAGATCTGCAGCCAGTTTCCCAGTGGTCAACAATGGTGAACCAGGTGTTCCTTGCGCCTGGGTGAACATCTTCTTCTTCGTGGATTCACCTTATAAGCGGCGGGCTGCGCGGCTCATTTCCTTTTGGTGACTTGGTACTGCAGGCTGCACAGGGGCAGCGCCGTTGTTAGGCTTCCATCTCCTTGGAACCTTGGAACCCTGGAGCCTTCAGAATTTGGGATGCTGAAATTTTTGGAGTTTTGCAGCTTGGAACACCCTTATAAATTTGGGGGCTGAACAATTTCTCATACCGAGCCTTGAAATTTCGCAATGACTCTTGAACCACGTTGGAACCTATTTGGAGCTTGGAATGCTGCCATGGAACCTGGAAGCAATGAATTTGTTGTTTTTGTTGTTCTTGTTGCTGTAGCGTTCATCATTGTCATTGTTTTCATTGATATTTACGGGGTTGAATCATGAGTAATGTACATCTTGTCCTTTAGAGATGATAGTGAAATATACTGAATAGTTGTTCCATTCGGTCCATCCACTTATGACAGGGGACAGTGTTTGTATGTGTTTGTTTGGTAGATGACCTGTTTCGAACCAAAACCACGCGTGAATGGATCATGGTTGGTTAGACAGGAACCAACAATGGGGACTGGCCGATTCGCATTGTGGGCCATCAAAGAACCTGCCTGGCTTTTCGCCGGAAAGATCCTTGATCGGAAGACTACTGTCAATCAGCCAAATGACACAGGTTCATCAAATAGATGGTACGCCAGATACGTCCATGTGTGGAACCGAGCTCCAGAGTTCCCGCAGAGACCAGCATGTCTTCAAGCTTGTTTTGATTCAGATGGTGCTGAAATTCAGGTTTGATGTTCGCAATTTGTCCGAGATAGTGCTGCTGCCCTTCCTGACATTTTTGTCCTTATACCAAGCGGATCGTGTGAATGGCTTGGGTGATTTCTTGAAGATGATGGGCGCAATGATTCGTACGCACCCATACTTTGTCTGGATTTTGCTGCTTGGAAGCATAGTGCGAGGGCAAACCTTGAGCTCGGGAAAATCCCGTGCTAGTTCAATACTGGGGGGGGTGATTCTGCAGGTGCTGTAGGGAGAAGCGATACCATCCATTGTGTATGGGACTTCGACTGACCAATGGGTTTGGCCATAAATGGTGATACTTACCAACCATCCAACGATAGCCATTGTTAATCTGGAAACCACTAGTTTTGAGGCTACAGCATTTTTGATCATTTTTGCATAAACCCGAATAGACTGTAGGACACCGAACCATGAGCAGCTTGTATACTGGGTATGTGGCGTGCATAGCGTGCTGGGCTCAGCCAAGGAGTCTGAAAAAGAGCCAGGCTATATGGCGAGTTGGGTCTATATTAAACACCTGCAAAAGGGGTAGCTGAACATTCTAAGAGTTTGACTAGTTTGGTCGATGTGACAGTTGGGGTGCAGGGTGAACTGACCCACAGCAAGCATAAGAGTAGATAGGTGGATAAAAGCACCGCAAAGGAGTGCACTGGCCCAAGCTCATTTGTCTTCTCATCCAGTTTATCATAGCGCGAATATTTTTCTGCTGATCCTTGTTTCTTGTGTGTAAAGTGATTTCCTGGCCTGCTATGACATAGTCCGAGAGCATCATATGATGAATTCACATAAATTGTTCATTACAACACGCACCGGACAAGGTCACATCTATGAAAAGGTGTCAGGTACAACACTTCCTACATGCCTTGTACTGCCCTGTATCATATCAAGACGTAGCACATCTCATTGACATGTAGCTGGTCATACCAGAGTTCATATGACATATCAGCTCATGGAGAAGCGACACCGGATCATATATCACAGCTTGCCTCCCACAAAAATCTAGGAAGCAAACAACAGATTCCACACATTCTACACACATGCCTGTTGCTTCTGAAGCAAGTAAACCAGCCACACTTTTGTCTGGCCGGTGCATTATGTCATCTACAATTAGACTTTTGCCGTGTACAGAATATCATATCCTATGCTCCAGGTATATCGTGTCACGTACTGTATCTAGTTTTTCTCCCATACATCATGTGGTATCACGCTGCATCATGTATCATGCATCATATATTCATGAGTTTCTTGGTCCATGAATGGATTATCATGTCGCACGTGATGTTCCAAAACCGCAAGATCATATGTTCGCACGTGTCGTTCTTGCAGGGAACTCCTTTCCGAGGAGCCGAGGCCTTCACCGTTTTGACTTGTTTTGGTCCAGCTGATGCCTGTCGATTCGGGCAGCTCGTGTCGAGCCCAGGCTTCTCACGACGGTGCTCTACATCATCCTCCGAATCTACATGCAGTTTACTGCTTGCAGGCGCGCCATGGGCTTGCAACGACTCGGAAAGACACTGTCAGCGTTGGATTCAAAAGACACAACATAGCATGCATTTGCATCATCTGCACTTGCTGAGATACTGGCTCTTGGAGATTCATTTAGAGAGTGTGGTATGCTAAACGCGCGACAGATATCTCCTTGTTGTCACAGTGTTGTTTTCCTTTCCTCAATGAGTTGCTGATGATTCTCGGAGCGGAGTCATGGCGAGGTTTGCTTGCACATTGGCAGATTTGTCGCACCGGATGTCGGGCTGCAGGCAGATGAACCTCATCGATATCTACACTGCAAGCGAGCAGGGAGACAAGGATGGGTGCCCCAGCGCTTTCCAACACAATACATACGAGTTTTTTTTGTGGAATTATGCATTTGTGCATGATACCATGCATCACTTCATTGCAATGTACTACTCTATGTCAGCAACGCTACAGTACAATGCACTACATTCAATGGTGTCACATTGCAATTGATTGCGTGCATTATGCCTCATTTTGCCATATTGCATTGCATGACGTTA
This sequence comes from Symbiodinium kawagutii, assembly GCA_009767595.1. NCBI lineage: Eukaryota > Dinophyceae > Suessiales > Symbiodiniaceae > Symbiodinium > Symbiodinium kawagutii. The sequence continues at coordinate 116,908 of VSDK01012280.1, forward strand.
TATATTGTTGCACTATGCTACACAACATGTTGACAGCACTTGCATTACATCAATATTTTTGATGCTGTTTATCAAAGCATTTACACAATACTACCTGACATAACATCACATGACAGTGCATTGCATTACATTAGATTACAAGTTACTTGCATGGGAATTGTTTTTCCTACCACTACACTATGCAGCACGAGGTTGCATGAGTCCACATATTGTTACATACGGTTCCATCATTCTTGAATTTATTGTGCTACATCACACTAAGTTACATATGCATGGAAACGTTCAATGTCATGGTATTTAATGTATTGTAGTCTAATGTAATGCAACATCAGGCAAAGTAAGTAGTGTCTTGGGTGCCTGAACTACTATCTCAACATGGCCATGCCCATGGCTCTCTGAAACCATCTGAGTTGGCGGGAACCATGAATACCCAGAAGCAGGTATACGGCAACTGTCACTCCCACATGCGTTTGTTGAGTTCCGTTACATTTTCTCTTTTGGGTCTTTGGGTAACGTATCCCCACGGGATCGGGGAATATGAAAGTCATGTTGATTGGATATCATGTGACATGTGAGGAGAAGCCCTGGGGTTAAATTCCCAAAGTATAACGCTCATCGTGAGCCATCAATAGCCTCTGGGAAAGCAACCTGGTAATCTTCGGCATGATTCACTGACCAAGCTTTTGGGGGTGGCAGAGTCGCTGGCTGCGATTGTTGCCCACCAGTCCTGGTCATGAACCATAGCCACGTGGCCATTGATTCGCTGTACCAATTCCTTAGGACAACGCCATATTATGGGGTTGTAAATGGTGCTAGTCTGCAAGTTTAAGTGGTCATTTTGAGTGGGAAAATCATCAATTAGCCACCATTGAGGGCTGGCACCAGGATTCCGAGTAGGCCTAGCCATGGGTAGACTTAGAATCACAGCTCCATGGAAGCCGTAGCC
>VSDK01012280.1:131899-143866 GCA_009767595.1 Symbiodinium kawagutii
AGGGAAAGAATCGGTGGTTTGGGTCCTTCGTGGACCAGCCCATTCCATGAATGTCTTGTTGTTAGCCATTGCAGTCTTCCCCAGGCCTTGGCGATCTTGCGGGACATGGCAGCTGTAGCGGAAGGTCCAGATGTCATCAGCTACAACGCGGTCATCAGTTGCTTCGAAAAAGCTTCCAATTGGTTCATGGCTCTGGAGATGTTGGCAGAAATGCTGCTGGTGAAGATCAGGCAGAGCGGCGTCAGTTTCAGTGCAGCTATCAGCGCTTGCGAGAAAGGGTCTTTGGGCCGCGAGACTCTGGTAATGCTTCTGCGTGTTGAAACTTCTCAACTTTTCAGGATTTGTAATTCTTCAGTTTAATCGTACATGCCTCTAGAACAAGTTCCTAGATCACAATCATAGAACCAACCTGTCCACTTGCTGACATGGAACTGCAGAACCTCCAGAGGGAATGCTGCAACTTGGTCAGCAATGGTCCTCGACCTCGCCTGATGTCTTCCCCAGCGCCATCTGCTTTGCGCAAGAACTCATATTTCTGGATGGTAAAACTATGTGAGCCCAAGCTAAACATCAAATGGTTGGAATTCTCAAATGAATCAATTTAGTCATCCAGTCAACCACGAATCATTACGCTACATTAATCAACATTAATCATCAACATAAATCAACATTAATCAACATAATCATACATGGTCCACCCAACTTAACAGCATTCGTCATCAACTCCATCGCCCAATCGCCTCAGGTCTCAATGGCGCCGCGCCCTATATCTGCTGAAGCACATGCAGCAGCTGCAGCTGCTTCATGATGTCATGGCCTTCAACGCCGCCATCGGTGCCTGCCACAAGGCCACGAAACAGGCCGCACAGAGCAGCAGCTGAGGGCATTTCTTCGATCTTTTCTGTTTTTTTTGAGGGTGCAACCCATGGAACCAGCGGTATGGTACAAGTGGAGAGTACGCAATGAGATTTCGCTCTCTTCACAGGTGTACCATGCAGTTTTTTCCAGTTGAAGGCCACTCACCCTCTCATTTTCTACTTGGATTTGAGGGTTCTCCCAGTGCACTGACAACACATCCAACTCTGATGTCCGAGCGGAGTGCCGAGCATTTCCGATCGATATCAAAGATTGAGACCTTTCGGCCTGACAAACCACTTGAGCTGTGGATGTCCGAGTTCGAAAAAAGTGGTCCAAAGAAATGGGATTGGTGGAGTGGTCATCCCCGATGGACACATAGTCAAAGAGAAACCGTCAGTTTCTTCACACGCAAAGCGAGGTAAGGAGCACTGTTGTGTCATGCCATGTACCTCTGCGTGCATAGTCTCAACTGGCCGTGAAGCCCCAAAATGAAACGAACGAAGTTTCGCTTCAAACTACTTAAGTTCAACAACATTTCCAAGAACAAAAGAGCAAAGGATTCCGCTCAACAAACTCTCTTCTCATCTCTAACGTGTTTGCAACGAAGTTGCAAACTGCATGCATGAATACAAAATCTTCCTTGCCAAATCTTTTCGCAAAGTTGGACCCATTTTGTCTTCAGCCAAAACGTGCCACATGGCAGCCATGGCACTGAGCGCGAAACCAGATCTTGAACGCGACGCTGCGATGACGGCCCTCCTACGGCGAATTCTTGCCGCTCTTCAGGAGCGAGATCGCTGGGAGTTCCCAGCATCCGTGCTGCAAGTGACTTTTGTATCATGGCATTGCAATGTATAGGAAATGAACCTGAAAAAGCTTTGGAATCATTGGCTTCAGCTGAACAATGCTACAGTAATCTTTTTGTTCAGATGGTTTAGATGTCTTGTTCAATGCTAATCCTTGTTCAATGCTAATCTCATTACTTTCTTTTGCTTCAGATGTCTTTTGATTCAGGATGACTCTTTCGAAGTGCCAGATGTCGAGCCTCTCGCTGCACCCGAGGTTCAGGCATGATTCAGTTGTGCAGTGATGGTTGCTCACAATGGTACAAGTTGGGCCCCCAACAAGCTATGGTTGATTGACAGCAAATTGATGGGCAATTAATGGTCATATCATATAATATCATAAAGTCATCTTTTGAACCAAGTTCATGCAGTAAATGGCAGTAAGATGGCACAAATTCTGCTAGCACAGGATTCTTGGCATGCCGATGATGGAGTTCAAAGCAGTTCTTCTTCCAAGTCTTCAACCGTTGGACACACCTTGCTTGCAGCCTCAGTGTCACTCTTTGCCTGGGCATTCCACGCCTTGGACGTAGATGTTGAGGAGGTCCTGGGAGCAGAATGCGACCGTCCAACTGCGATGATGGCCCTGCTCCAGCAATTTCTTGCGGCTCAGGCACGGGGATGCGGCAGGCGGAGCTCAGGCCACAATTTCAGGTGACTTTTGGGAGTATGGCAATGGTTGCATAGCAGTAAATGTGAGTGCCTCGTGACGACTCGTGCCAGGAACAGCATACCAACGGTGCTCCTCTGGAAAGCGAGGCGGTTGAACCAGTCGCCGAATCTGAACATGCTCATGGCATCCCGCCTGAAGCAGTCCATGATGAGCATGAAACTGCCACTGACACAAGATCAAAGCGGCAGATACAGAGGGATCTGCATGGAGTGAAGCGCAGGCGGGGAGGAAAGCATCGGAGTTTTTATCAGCAGTGGTACGGCACAAAGTAACGACGGCGATCGGATTGAATGTTTGAATGAAGGAGAAGCGTTTCTTCTTTCCAAGGAAAGCAACGGATAGATTCAGTGCTCATTGATAGAGACGTAGAGCTTGCGTCTGGACTGGAACTGTCAGGGAGCTGTCTTAATTGACCACAATCCAGCTAACAAGCTAATTGACACATGGCTAGCCTTTGGAATTATGTTGTCTGATTCTGTTTGGTTGATGTGTGTTGCAAGATCCGCTTTTTCCAGTTCAGACTCTGTTGACACAAAGCTATCGGCTCAGTCATGTACTTGCTGTGGGCAAGGGAAACGAAAAGCGCGACAAGTGTGGCAGCCATGGCATTGGAAGAATGAGCTGCTCATACTGACAACAGATTCGATGGCAAAAACAAGAGCTCCAATGGTTCACAGAACTACCAAGTGGTGTGTAGCCATCTAGTTATGATAGGAAGTGATATAGCTACACTTTGGACAACAACTCAACAACAAACGGATCGTAGTCGTAGTTCACAGATGAATTCTACCATCATATCTGATACAACTTTGGGTGAATGGTCAACCTTGGTGGCCATCACCATGGCTACTATCCACCTCCCATCGTAAAGTCCACGCCAACATATGCGAATATGCACACGAAAAGTACACACACACAAATATACGCATGCATACATTCATGCATACGTACATACATGCATACATACAGACGTACATGCATACATGCATCCATACATACATGCATGCATACATGCATCCATCCATACATGCATGCATACATGCATCCATACATACATACATGTCCGTCCGTCCATACGTCCATACATCCATAGATCCATAGATCCATAGATCCATAGATCCATAGATCCATAGATCCATAGATCCATAGATCCATAGATCCATAGATCCATAGATCCATCCATCCATAGATCCATAGATCCATAGATCCATAGATCCATAGATCCATAGATCCATAGATCCATAGATCCATAGATCCATAGATCCATAGATCCATAGATCCATAGATCCATAGATCCATAGATCCATAGATCCATAGATCCATAGATCCATAGATCCATAGATATCCATCCATGCATCCATCCATGCATCCATCCATGCATCCATCCATCCATCCATCCATATGTATGTTTATTTATGCATGTTCATATGTATATTTCACGTTTCATGTACATACATATTGGCATGTATACATATATACATACATATGTATTTATTTATAGATATATACATATCCATATGCATATACTCATATTGGTATCATATATGCTCACATAGGTAGCGATCATCTAATAGTCCACATTCCAAAGACTTACTGTACTCGCACTACCAGCGCTGCAGGTTGAACCTGGCAGCTCCCCCTGCCAGCGGACGCTTCCCACAGGAGGCGCGGCGCGACAGCGCGCTGTCCACGGGCGGTGCTTAGGAAATCGATGAGGCGCCCAGGCAACGCTGGTGATGGTTTATTGATGGTTTGTTAATACTGCATTGATGGTTAATTGGTTCAATTGGTGGTGCATTGATGCATATGGATGCATATTGATGCTGAATTGGTGGTGATGATTAGTTGATGGTTGAGGATGGATGAGAATAGAGGATCATAGACTATGGATGGTACTGGGTAGTAGTGGATCATTGCCGTTAGGAATGGTTAATGGTGGTTAGTTGTCAGTGACATTGGTTCACAACCACAGATAGTGGCTAAGCTTGGCTGATATTGCGGAACGGTTGACTACCAACTCAAATGGGCTTTTGATGTCTTTAGTTGATGAGGATTATAACTTATAACTGATTGTAGTGAGAACATAGGCCACCCAGCATGGGCTGCCTGAATTGACAACGTCAAGGGCATAAAGTGATCTCAACCCAGTACAAAACATGCCAATATAGGGGTCATCAGTTGTGTTCATGTGGTGGTTTCTCAAAACAAGGGCACCCCCAGATCATCCAATATTGTATCATCATTGTTTCTTAATAAACCAACCATTTGAAGGGTACCCCTTTTTGAGAAACAGCCATGTCATATTCTAAGCTTTTCCCGGGTCGCATGACATCGGTTGATTCCAAATCCCTGGAGCTCAGGTGAATCGTCACTTCGTGGCGTGCTGCCAGCTCACATTGATGGGGGATCTCAGAGAATCACGAGGTGAACTCTCCCCCGAGAGAATTGGTTGGTTTCGTCAAGCTGGTGACTCACCATGCTACCTACCAGACAACAGCATGGTCATAACCTTTCTGTTGCTTTGAACAGATTATTCAACTGTATATTTCTGCTGGTTTGGTTGGTATATCATCGGTATATCCATATCAAAACTGGTCATTCAAAGGATAAACCTTTCTGTTGGTTTGAAATAATCCATTTTGGGAAAAACTTGCACTAATCCATTTCCCTAAGACCCTGGGAGTGTCCCAGATGCGCCAGTACATTGGGTATCCAGATACTGCTTTTTGATGGGGAAGCGACTTGAAAATTGGAGCTACAAACGGCAGATATCCAGATATCCATCAATTGCAGCACCACCAATGATCCTTACGACCAGTAGTACCGCATGTTTGGTGGTGGCGGAAGTCTCCAATGGGAGAAGGAGGCTGTTTGTGATGCAGAACAGAGAGTCTATTCTTCTACCTCTCTCTGTCTATCACTATACCATGATCTATCCATCAATCCACATATGCATTTGTCATCATTTATCCATCGATCCACATATTCACCTGTTCACCTATTCACCTATCCATCTATCCATCTATCCATCTAGCCATCTATCCAGCCATCTATCTATCTACCTATCTATCTATGTATCTCTATCTAGCTATCTACCTACCTACCTATCTATCTATCTAACTCACTATCTACCTACCTACCCAGCTACCTATCTATCTACCTACCAATCTTCGAACTATCTGTCTATCTATCTATCTATCCATCTATCTATCTATCTACCTATCTGTCTATCTATCTATCTATCCATCTATCTATCTATCTACCTATCTGTCTATCTATCTATCTATCTATCTATCTATCTATCGAACTATTTTGCTATTTATTTATCTATCTATCTATCTATCTGTCTATCTATCTAACTCACTATCTACCTACCTACCTATCTACCTATCTATCTACCTATCTATCTATCTATCTGTCTATCTATCTACCTACCTAGCTAGCTAGCTACCTAGCTTGCTAGCTAGCAATTTATCGATCCATCCATCCATCCATTCATCCATCCATCTCCATCTTTGCATCTTTGCATCTTTGCATCTTTGCATCTTTGCATCTTTGCATCTATGCATCTATGGATCTATGCATCTATGCATCTATGCATCTATGCATCTCGAGGTAGTCTCATCTCCCACTCTTCAGCGTTCTTCATGTGGAACAGACATGTTATCAACACCGCTGTTGGGAACAAGGCGCTACACACTGAACATAACAATACTATGGCCAATAAACTGGTGAAGACCAAGAAACTTTACCACATTTACCACAGTGCTATTGGTTAGTTAGATGGTATAAGTAAACCATCAAGTGTTGGGTATGCCCTTGGTATATTGATACTTGGTGGTTGCTTCCACTGTGGGATCATTCGACCGGTGGTTTTGGGGCCACCAACTGGCCCTTCAACCACGGGTGTGCCAGGAGCAGAGAAGTGGAAGCAGAAGGGCGTCCGCGTCTGAGGCATCATGACATATCCATGGTAACCAGCCGCTGGTTAGTGATGATTATATCACCATGCTTAGTCATGGTTGATCACGATTAATAATGGTTATATATCCATGGTTTGCAATGCTTCAAAATGGCTCAAGTATTATTGTGGTTCATAGCTAACAATTCCACAACAGTGCTTAACTTCATGAACTCATGCATACCTACCTAATCCTACAAACATAGGCACCGCAAGATGTGTGCACAGGGGCCTGCATACAAAAAGACCTCTGCGCCTACGTGTTCTGTTCGTACCTGTACAAGTCATACGGACACTGTGTATCTGTACAATTTCAATAGCTAATAGCAATCACTGTATATACATGTACATAGCATGTACATAACATGTACATAACACTGCCACTGTATCTGTATCTGATTCTATCTGTATCTTGTTGACAAGTCCCACAGAATCTACAGCAGCTGCTCCTTGGTCCCCCGAGTCCCGATTTCACCGGGGCTCCCTGGTACCCGGAAATGCTGAGGTGCAAAGCTTCACGCCTACAACTCTGGACAGGTGGTGATCCACGCGGCAAGGGGACCCAGGTCCTGCTACGACGTTACGTGGCAAGCAGGGTAGCAACCCCTGAAGCGACGGATTGAGATCTGGTGTTGCCCAAGACCGATACAAGTAACAGCAACTATATATATTGGTAGAACCGAATCATTCTGGGTTTCATCTTTACAGTGGCAGCCAAGGATTCAAGGTTGCCAAGGATGCCATTATATCAAATATGCATCTATTTTTCTATATTATATATATATACATGGTTGTTCGTGCTTTAATCCATTCAGCCCAAGGCATTAGTAAAAAAGCCAACTGATTCCACAATATGTTGTAATATGATAGCATATTCCACAGTATAGGGTTATATTACAAGATATGGGGACATGTGATGTTGATTTTGGATTAAACAGCACATTATGTCCTAAAATATAAAACATATAATCAGGTACCAAATGCTAAAATATGGTAAGATATGGTAGAAAATATTACATCGGACCCGATGCTAAAGTATGGTAAGAGATGATAGAACATGGCACAATATGGTACAACATGTTTTGAAATGGCATAGTATGATGTGTTATATGGCTTTATTTGGTATACAGTGTGGTGTAAAAGGCCATAAGATGGTATAGTGTAGTTGGATATATTTTTATATGGAAACATGTGATATTGTAAAATATATTTGAACAAATTTAATGTGACATTATACAGCAACAGATTGCAACAAATAACATGATATTGCGACATATGGCATCAAATGGTGTGGAATAGGGTATAATTTATTTGAATATAATATATTGTGCTAAGAAGATGGTACAATATCACAGAACATGGTATAACATGGTTTTTAAATGGCTAGATTAGAACTGAATTGGTATGATCTGCTTGACTTTGGAATTGTATGGCATTTAAGAAATATTGTCTTATCATACGATGTATTATGGTTTAATACCGCAAAAAATGGAATAATATGATATGTTATGGCATAATATGAATTGAGAAATAAGATTGCTTGATATGGTGTAGTGTAGCAGCATATGGCAAAATATGATTCAAGATATCTTCAGGTAGTATATTGCCTAATATGGTATAACATAGTATCATATTGTATTATAGAATCTAGTATTGCACTATGTGGCAAAAATTATTTCTTAATATGGTATGATATGCTGGAATATAATGTAATAATGTATGCTAGGGCAAAAAAAACTGTTGAATATGTATGAGATGGCCTAATATGGTTTTAGTATACCATTAAGTTGCTTCAGTAGTTTTTATACAAGGTAATATGCACTATATAATATACCATGGCATCTCATGGTTATACGTGGTTCTATATGGAATTAAATGAGGCAATATGGCATAATATGGTGCAATTTGGTTTCAGATGATGTTATATGACTTAAAATGAATAGCAAATGGCTTTGGCAAAAGAAAGAAAGATAAACAGTAAGCTGAGCAGACTGAGAGGGATGATTAGATACAAGTAAGAGACAGCTAGGAAACAAATAAGGGACAAGCAGGTGATAACTGGGGACAAGTAAGAGACAAGCAGGTGACAACTAGGGGACAAGTAGAGGACAAAGAGGGATCAAGCAGGGGATAAGCAGAGGGCAGCTGAGGAACAAATAGGGCACAATCAGGGGACAGGTAAAGGATAAAAAAGGGATAAGCAGAGGACAACTTGGTGACAACACAGCAAACCAGACAAAAGAGGTCGACTTTTAGGGGGCGGGGGTAGCATTATATACATATATATACATATATATATATATATATATAATGGATATGGACAGATTGAATTTCTATAATGGGCAGAAGTAAGAAAGACTTTGGTGAAAGTCAAGATAGAAATGTGGGGTGAAGGCAACCCTGAATCGCGATCAACTGAAAAAGGTCTGGAATTCGCCAACAAGGTCGGAGCTTTTCATGTGCCAACTAGACCAAGTGCCTTGACCAAGAGAAACCATGGCTTACTGGTGAGCCTAAGATGGGACATTCGCCAAAAAACGAAGACACAGACCACCAATCCCAAACGCATTGGATTCTGAAATAATGGAACTTGTGAAAGTTGTGCAAGAGTATATAATCAGTTGTTGTAGTTTGCCTCGCTGGTTATGTTCCAGGTTGCTGCTCTTGTTGTTGCTCTTATTACGATAACAGTTGTTGTTGTTGTTGTTGTTGTTGTTGTTGTTGTTGTTGTTGTTGTTGTTGTTGTTGTTATCATCCTCGTGACTGCTGTGGCGGTGGTGGTGGTGGTGATGGCTCTTGCTGCCCCCTGGCTGTTGAGGTAGGACCCAAGCTGCGAGACCTGTTGAAGGGCGTTCAAGGCCTTTCGCGGACGTATCTCAATGTGCTCTCGGAGTATTGCCACGTGGGGGCGCCAAGCCATGCCAAGCCGTGCCCGCCTAGGACATAGCGGTGGGTGTTCTGATAGATTTTTTTGGGTCAGAGATAGTAGGATATGTTTCAATCTGACTGCGCAATTTGCACGTGGATCAACTACAAATCCGGATTCAGTTTGCAGTCAGATGTCAGAAGCTTACGGTGGCCCAGGTTTGGCCAACGATGGTGATGTGCCCCCCGCAAAAAAAGTTTGTAAGCTCAACTCTGTGTCAGCAAATGAAATGGCGAAGATGAGAATTGGGGCACGTTCACATGCCTTTGCTCATGGTACCAAATATTCACGATACATTGGGGTGGGAACGCAGCCACGTGAACTGCGACAATAGAGGGAGGACAGCTCTGGAGTTTTGCAATGACAGGGGGAACTGCTAGGGCGTTGGCTAAGCTGTTGCGGATCAACTGGCACAGATGTCAGATGCATCATTTGTACTTCACATGCGTATGTTGGTCAATATAAAGGATGATAACTGGGGGGATCCCTATGAATTGAGAAACCACTATATATTGGATGCACATATGTGTAGTTATATTGTGTCATGTAAATGCATATAGATGCATAACTTATATGATGTAATCCGCACCCATACATTCCAGAAGGAACAATCAAGACCACGAAACGATTCTTGCTGTCTCCAGCACCGGTCTGAATTGGGTAAAACATATCCAAACGCATCTGTGTGTGTATGACATGCATTTGCATATATGATTATGACTATATTTATTATAATATATAACGCCTATCATTGCTTTATGGCACATCAGGATGTAATACCTGTGTTATGCAGCTTGTGAACCAGCATTGCCTCCAATGACCAGAACCATGTAAACCATACGCGATTAACTGACATGGAGGGCCATCAATAATTGTCAAACAATAATGCTTGCACTAGTCTTGACCGTTCCCCATGTTTACTAGCCGTGATTAACCAGAAGCCATATTATCATAGGTAATCACAATTGACGATTAGTAACAATCACTATTCACTATCGATCGGCAATTAACCAATCTTAGCCATTAGCCATAATTCAACATTTACCATCACAAAATGGTTATTGACAGTGATCACCACCATTATCCATCGTTAGCCATCCACGATTTATCAACCAATCCTATTAACCAATTAACCACCAAGTTCACCAGTACCATCTTTAAGCGCTATAAGCCATTGTTATCGACCATTATTAGCCACCTTTGTTGATCGCCACGCTTAACCACTAGTATGAACGCCAATATACCATATACCATCACCATGCTTAACCACTAGTCTTAATGGTCATTCATCAATAAGTGCCTAGTAACCACAAGTATTAGTTGATTAAATGCAATCATTTCATACTTGCCTATCAACCACCAGTATTTACCAGAAGCATTGGTTAATTCATTGCCATCATAACATTGGTGAATTCATTGCCATTAAGAAAAATAGTGGCAAGAAAATCTCCCCAAAATTCGTGCCGCTGATGAATGCCTTATGAATCTGGGAACGATCATTGACCATGAGCCCAGCTGGGCTCAGGCGCTGCTTTCAGAGGTGCCAACAAACAGAACGGCGAGGGGAGGAAGACATGGGGAAGTTGGGAGGTATCTATTCACCAGAACCAAGTGATTGGTGATTTCGTTCGTGGTTGGTGATTTCGGTTTTTCTTTCTTTCCTTCTAAGGTGGTTAAAGGATGGTTTAAAGGCCTAGAATGAGCGTCAACCATCAATGTTAGATCCATATCAAAGAACAACCCTGATATGTGGGGTAAGTTAGGTAAACTGGAGGTTGTTTATGAGCAAACGGATCTACCATCATAAACTAATTCTGAAATCAAACTGGTTTGTGTTCTCTAAAATTTTTTTAAACGGTACCTGGGGACGATGATCCAATTCACTATTGTATTTGTTTGGGAGGGGTCATCGATTTGTTTTTTGTACATAGGCGTACATTTGTGTACATAGATAAACTGATAAAGAAATATATCGATATGTTTTGGATATGATATGTATATATCTATATATGTATGTATTTACGTATATATATATATAGGTATGTATGTAGTTATATATATATATATGTACTTATATGTATATATATAGGTACAATTATATATATATATATATATATGTATGTACTTATATGTATATATATGGTACCGTGTTCCGTGTTCCCCCCCCCCTATGGTATGGTCCCCCCACCCTCCCCCCCGGGACCCCAATTCCATGCTATTTGCAGCATTTTGGAGCCTCACCGTCGCATTCGTACGCTATTTACAGCATTTTGGAGCCTTCCTCTCGCAGATCGGAGCTATTTGCAGCATTTTGGAGCCTTCCTCTCGCATTCGTACGCTATTTGCATCATTTCGGACCTTTACTTCCTTTGTACACACCCCCATTTAGTACCCATTTACTGCCATATACTACTTACATACTACATATAAACTATACTACCTACAACTGCCTCTATATACTATCTGTATACTACTTATCTACTTCGTGCATACTATCTACACTATATACTACAATATATTACTGATATACTAGCTATTGATTGTTTTTGTATTATAAAAGCACTACTTGTATACTACCTATGTGCTGTTTATATACGTACTAGATATCTACCTACGTACTACCTATAACCTTTTTATATACTACTTAAACACTTATCTACATACTATCTATACTATATACTACCATATACTACCATATACTACC
>VSDK01012280.1:157147-182792 GCA_009767595.1 Symbiodinium kawagutii
TCTACTTAGGCCAACAGGAGAAGCATCTCCAGGACATCCTATCAGTTTCCTTGGTAGGAAGATCATCCATCGCGGTGACAGCTTCGACATCCAATTGGAGCCAGTATACATCGACAACATCCTCCGCGAAACGGAGATGACCAAATGCAATTCAGCAAACACACCCGGCGCATCATCAATGAAAGCAAACATCGATGATGACGAGTTGCTATCAAAAGAAGAGCATCAATCCTACCGACGCATCGTCGGAAAGCTTCAATGGTTAGCGTACATCAGACCTGATATGGCGTACGCTATCAAAGAGCTTGCCCGAGGCATCCAACAGCCTTGCATCCGCGATCAGCGGAAGTTGAAGCATCTTGTTCGCTACTTGGCAGGAACAAAGCATCACACTTTCACCATCAAGCCAAGTATTCGCATCGGCAAGAACCACAGCCAACCACTTGACATCAACATTTTTGTTGATTGTTGACAGCGATTGGGCAGGATGTGCATCAACCCGCAAATCCACCAGCGGATTCATCATTCAATTCTGCGGAGCTACCATCCACTTCGGATCACGGACTCAATCCGTTGTGGCACTTTCATCTGCAGAAGCAGAGTTCTATGCCATCGGCACCGGATGTCAAGAAGCACTCTTCATCCGGAACTTCATCAAAGAAGCATTTGGATACCACAAACTCAACATCAGAATCCACACAGACAGCTCAGCAGGCAAATCCATGGCATCACGCCAAGGAGTATCAAAGAAGGCAAAGCACATCGAGCTGAAGTTTATGTTCATCCAAAACCTTGTGCAAGCAGGCATCGTTTCAATCCACAAGATCCCTGGCAAAGACAACCCATCAGACATCCTTACAAAATACATTACACTTGAAGTACTCAACTGGCTTTTGCCCAACACGGGCATCAGAGCCATCAACCATTGAACAACACAGCGGCAGCCGTTTCACCATCGATCATATCATTTTCATGCATTTCACCCTTTCATCTTTTGCATGCAGCATACAAAGTAAGCTGGCATCGCCATGGCTTCTAGCAAACAGCAGCAGCCATCGAGTTCAAGGATAACCTCAAGGGTTCTACATCCTGAACTATAAGCACATCATGCACATCGAGTACTGCACGTATCTACATCATACAGTACATGTTCACATCGTTGGTTTCCTGGTTGAGTCGTTTAACTACATCCAGCACATCAAGGGTATGAGCATCTTTTGGAGCATCAGTGATTTCAAGTTTTGCAAGCCATCGACTTTTTTGCATCAGAAGAATCAGAGTTTGATGACATCAAGTTGTCATCATTCAGCTTTATCAACGAATTCATCCGCAGCCATCTTTGCTGGAAGCATCGTTTTGTGGGCATCACCCTTTGGCATCAATAGCATCAAGATGTTTGCTCCTATCCCCAACTCGGAGCAGTACATCGGCCGAGAGTTTCCTGCATCATGGGAGATCCGCAACATCAACAATGACGAGATCATCCCCCATGAACGCCTCACCACGGCCATCCACGGTCGCATGGGGTTTGTGCATCTGTTGCAGGAGGAGTTTGAGCATCTCCGTCGATTGGAGACATCTTCGGACGGCCGAACGGGATTCAGCATCCCAGCCATCGAAGGCTCCTTGAGGGAGCCATGGCAACACATGGCCATCCATCAGAGTCCAGCTGAAGCCATCCAACAGACATTGTGGATGATCAGCGAAGGCCGACTCTTTAGTCATCAGCTTTCGCGAAGCATCATCTATGGCTTCGACATCGACACCTGGGGTCATCTTCATTTTCTCCTTCAAGGAGGAGCCGCATCGACTTTCAGTAGACATGGCCTCAGCTCGGCCATCCAAGTGGCCAACGGCCATCAGTGGCAACTGAACGCCAGTGAACTGGCATCATCTGTCATCTACGAAATCCGAGGCAACATCCTGGAATTCTACAGCCTGCATTGCTGGGCAAGAGGATTCATCTGGGATTATCATGTTCCCATCAATGTGACGGCCATCTTGGACCATCATCGAGGAGCTGATTTTCATCGACCCATCATGGATGCATGCCATCATGCTGGAACTCATTTGACTGTGAGCACATCATCATCAGCTTTGCCAGCATCAACAAGGACAAGATTGCAAGATCTCTGTCACCAGCTCAGGATTAGCATCAAAGTGCCCCAAAACGCGAGTGGGTCGCGCTACAGGGGGCACGAGGATCATCCTCGTTATGTATCCGGATGGGTAGAGGAGTGCATCGCCGACAACATCAACCAACCCCGTCCGGAAGGCAAGAGCATCTGCGTTCCTCGGGTGCTCATCGAGGCTGATGATATCATCATGGAAGACCAGGAAGAGCATCAGACGTTGGAGCATCCCAGCCCTGAGATGCAGACATCACCACCGACATCGAAGGCAGCATCATTCAAGGCACCTCCATCGACCTTTCGAATGGTCTTCAGGGAGGACGCATCAGCTTCAGGTGTCAACACATCGACATCTGACCCCAAGGCATCCTCACCATCGCCATCGAGGTGAAAGACATCAAGAGTGATCAGCATCGAGATGATGCATGTCTACATTGACATCAGAATCACCGAGGCATCGTTTTGTGAAGCTGGACATCTTCAAAAATTCATCAGAGGGATAGATCGAACACTTACATCATGCTGATGTATAGACATCGACTTCTTTCATTGTACAGAACTGTCCATCGACTTTAAGCATCAATGTTGTTAGTCTCAGTTTCTTTGCATCTTCGTAGCTCAACATCTTTTGGAACATCTTTTATGTATCAGTTGTGGAAAGTGCATCACAGACGCATCTTTCCAAGGTGGGGTGTCAAGATACATCCTCACATCATAGTGCACATCGTCACACGTGACATCTGGGCTCCATCAGGGCCCTTGAGCTTGGTTCCCATCGGGGAAAACATCAGTGCCAGCTGCTTGACATCATCAGGGTTTAGCATCCCTGAAACTAACAGGTTGGTTGGTTGGTTGGTTGGTTGGTTGGTTGGTTGGTTGGTTGATTTAAGCATATTGCCCATATGCGTTGAAATTACCAATCAGTTTTACATGATCACCAGCCCAGATCAAACTTTCAAAGCTGAAGCGATATGTGCCAGAACCATGTACCAGTTTCAAAAAAGGCGCAAAGTTCGCCTAGCCAACCGAGTATGGAGCTGTTCAACCCTACCCAAAGTGATTTGCAAAGACGCGATTCTCCGCATGGCTGAGAAGGGAGCCGCATTTGTTTTCTCGCTATGGGGAGACCAACTGGTTTTGAGGGTGTCACCGGCTACTGGGTGAGTGCAACCTATTTTTGAACATGATTCATTGTTAGACCCTGTTAAACCATTATTCTAGTTAACCATGATCAGCCAGCATCAACAATTATCAACCAATGAATTAGGAAACATCATCCGATATATGGCTGTGGGTCAAAATCCCGTCCCTGGTTCCCCATGATAGACCATTGTTTTCCCTATGAAATTGTTGGTGATTGTCCCCCTTGGTTGCTTGATATTGACCCATAGCCATATGATCAGCACTGACCATATATCACCATATATCCCAATGATTAATCATAATCCACCATACATCACCATATGATTTCCATTGACCAACCATTGGACCATCACCAACCATTCTTCAACCAGTCACAATGGGGGCCAAGCGTCACCGTGGACGTGTTGGGAGCCCAGGAACGGCAGCCAAGATCGCCTGGAGCGCTTGGCCGCGTTCATGCATACGGCACAGGTGGGAACTGATGGTTCTGGGTGGTTCTCAGATTTTTTATTGCTTCCGTTGGTTCTGATGGTTCTGTTGTTCTGATGGCTTTTGTGTTTTTTATCCGCACATTTTTGTTTTTGATCCATTTTTTCAGATTTTTTTCGTTTTTTTCGAATAAACTACTACTAGTAGCTGTTTTGTGTGGACAACAACTGGGCGTTTCTCAAACAAGGGGCCCCAAAACATGATTGGTTTTTTACAACAGATGACACAGGGTGGATGATTGGGGGAGTCCCCTATTTACTATTTTGAGAAACCATCAACTGATTGTTGTGTCAACATGTATTAACTGTGTTGATATTGGCTATTGGTCGATATTACATTGTTGATATTAGCTGCCATCGTGAGAATATAAAATGTTCAACTTTTGCAATCTCCCGGGCGATGTACCAATCATTGAAAACGACGGAAGGGTGGTTGCTGGCCCAGAAAAGATGATGCTTGGATGGTTGATTTTTGGACGCTCCCACAACACTACCTTCGGGAAATCGGCTTTCATTTTGTCTGGTCAAGGATGTCCTGACTGGTAGTGCAGCAAAGACAAAATATGGACATACACGCATATACTATAAGTACAGGAACAGAAAATAACAGAATGATTGCAATGGGAAACTCAGTTCCCCAAAGGCGCTGGGAGACACCACCATATTCTGGTAGAAAGCAATCAATGCAATTCTTGGACCTTTAAAAACGGAAGCAGCTCCGATTCAGTGGTGATTTTTGGTCATTGGCTGAAGCTGACTGTCACCGTTTGACGCTCGTGGACGATGAATCCATATTGCTTGCAAGCTCATTCTCATGGTGATGGAGAAGCGGTTTGTGTCTCCGAAATCAAGCGCCTGGTGTCATGGTTTCTGGTGCCCGTCAGGTATTCTTGGCATAGCCTCTATTTTTGTTGATTCTCATGCCGTTTCCTTTCTTCTCCTAGTAATTGTTGGCATGTTTCTCCTAATTTCTATCCTGTTTGTCGTTGGTGATTGGTCCACTGTTACTGTTGGTACATTGGTACAGATTCCCCCACTAAGCACATGATCTTCGCAAGGCCTTGGGCTCCGGCGGCTATGAGCTGGGCAGCGGGAAACCCCAAACTTTGCAGCTGCAAGCCATGCCAGGGAGCCCCAGGGATCACGGGTCGCGGGTGGACACCATGGCTCTTTGCACGTCCGGGTGGTTGGAAGGGCAGGGGGGATGGGCGGCTCGGTGATGGATTCCCCGATTACGACTCGCAGTGTGAAAAAAATCGGTTGCTTTCATGCACATTCTTGACTGATTTGGAGGCACAGCATGGCACAACCATCAAACCTTTTTGGAACCAGCATGCTCTGAGACGTGGCGGAATCATTGATTTTTTTGAAATGTGGTCGGTTGTGTCCAGCTCGCTTACATCCTTGAATTTATTTGTGACATCCCACTTTTTCATCCGTTTTTTACGGGGGCGGCAACGACTGAAATCCGGCAATGCCCTTGAAAATCGCAGAGTCAGCTTTACATTTTCAAATTTGTTCTGGACTCTCGGGAAATCAGATGAAATAAGCATTTTTCCCGAATGCGTAGCACGGGTTCTCGTTTCATAGTGGGGGTCTGGGGGTGGAGACGTGTTCGCTGGACGTTGCGTTTACGTTCGCAAGTGTTCGCAACCGTTTGTCGCCGCTCGCGGTAGGGCCGTAAGGCCCGTACCATTGGGGGAAGCGTGTGGAGGTGGTCAGTTTGCGTGGTTTGGCGTGTCGTGCAACCTTGTTTTGCGTGACAGGCGTGGCGCTTTGTAGCATCTCAGCATATCCCATGACGTGTCCCAAGTCCATTTTGCGTGGCAGGCGCAAGGGATTCTGCACTGGTGTCTTGGTGTGCTGGGTTGCTGTGGTCGGCAGTCAGGTCCCCGTACCATTGGGGGAAGCGTGTGGAGGTGGTCACTTTGCGTGGTTTGGCGTGTCGTGCAACATGGTTTTGCGTGACAGGCGTGGCACTTTGTAGCATCTCAGCGTATCCCATGACGTGTCCCAAGTCCATTTTGCGTGGCAGGCGCAAGGGATTCGGCACTGGTGTGGTGGTGTGGTGGGTTGCTGTGGTCGGCAGTCAGGTCCCCGTACCATTGGGGGAAGCGTGTGGAGGTGGTCACTTTGCGTGGTTTTGCGTGTCCTGCGACCTGGTTTTGCGTGACAGGCGTGGCACTTTGTAGCATCTCAGCATGTCTCATGACGTGTCCCAAGTCAATTTTGCGTGGCAGGCGCAGTGGTTTTGCGTGTCCTGCAACCTGGTTTTGCGTGACGGGCGTGGCCCTTTGTAGCATCTCGGCATGTCTCATGACGTGTCCCAAGTCAATTTTGCGTGGCAGGCGCAGTGGTTTTGCGTGTCCTGCAACCTGGTTTTGCGTGACGGGCGTGGCCCTTTGTAGCATCTCGGCATGTCTCATGACGTGTCCCAAGTCAATTTTGCGTGGCAGGCGCAGTGGTTTTGCGTGTCCTGCAACCTGGTTTTGCGTGACGGGCGTGGCCCTTTGTAGCATCTCGGCATGTCTCATGACGTGTCCCAAGTCCATTTTGCGTGGCAGGCGCGAGGGATTGGACACCTATCTCATTACTGTGCTTCGTGACTGGCATACAAAATGCATTGTAATGAGTGTCTTGCAAGAGGGTCTTACAAAGAGTGTCTCACCAAGAGTGTCTTACCAAGAGTGTCTCGCCAAGAGTGTCTTGCCAAGAGTGTCTCACCAAGAGTGTCTCACCAAGAGTGTCTCACCAAGAGTGTCTCACCAAGAGTGTCTCACCAAGAGTGTCTCACCAAGAGTGTCTCACCAAGAGTGTCTCACCAAGAGTGTCTCACCAAGAGTGTCTCACCAAGAGTGTCTCACCAAGAGTGTCTCACCAAGAGTGTCTCACCAAGAGTGTCTCACCAAGAGTGTCTCACCAAGAGTGTCTCACCAAGAGTGTCTCACCAAGAGTGTCTCACCAAGAGTGTCTCACCAAGAGTGTCTCACCAAGAGTGTCTCACCAAGAGTGTCTCACCAAGAGTGTCTCACCAAGAGTGTCTCACCAAGAGTGTCTCACCAAGAGTGTCTCACCAAGAGTGTCTCACCAAGAGTGTCTCACCAAGAGTGTCTCACCAAGAGTGTCTCACCAAGAGTGTCTCACCAAGAGTGTCTCACCAAGAGTGTCTCACCAAGAGTGTCTCACCAAGAGTGTCTCACCAAGAGTGTCTCACCAAGAGTGTCTCACCAAGAGTGTCTCACCAAGAGTGTCTCACCAAGAGTGTCTCACCAAGAGTGTCTCACCAAGAGTGTCTCACCAAGAGTGTCTCACCAAGAGTGTCTCACCAAGAGTGTCTCACCAAGAGTGTCTCACCAAGAGTGTCTCACCAAGAGTGTCTCACCAAGAGTGTCTCACCAAGAGTGTCTCACCAAGAGTGTCTCACCAAGAGTGTCTCACCAAGAGTGTCTCACCAAGAGTGTCTCACCAAGAGTGTCTCACCAAGAGTGTCTCACCAAGAGTGTCTCACCAAGAGTGTCTCACCAAGAGTGTCTCACCAAGAGTGTCTCACCAAGAGTGTCTCACCAAGAGTGTCTCACCAAGAGTGTCTCACCAAGAGTGTCTCACCAAGAGTGTCTCACCAAGAGTGTCTCACCAAGAGTGTCTCACCAAGAGTGTCTCACCAAGAGTGTCTCACCAAGAGTGTCTCACCAAGAGTGTCTCACCAAGAGTGTCTCACCAAGAGTGTCTCACCAAGAGTGTCTCACCAAGAGTGTCTCACCAAGAGTGTCTCACCAAGAGTGTCTCACCAAGAGTGTCTCACCAAGAGTGTCTCACCAAGAGTGTCTCACCAAGAGTGTCTCACCAAGAGTGTCTCACCAAGAGTGTCTCACCAAGAGTGTCTCACCAAGAGTGTCTCACCAAGAGTGTCTCACCAAGAGTGTCTCACCAAGAGTGTCTCACCAAGAGTGTCTCACCAAGAGTGTCTCACCAAGAGTGTCTCACCAAGAGTGTCTTACCAAGAGAGTCCGACCAAGAGTGTGAGCATTCGGGTTCGTGGGCTCCATCTTGTTAAGACAAGTGTGTATGTCTAGAACATGCGGTGTTGATTTCTACATGTAAAAGCAGGGTCAGTTGCTAAAGCTACTGCATGCCGAGTACTGCATATCAACCGATCATTACAAAAAATGACCCATACTTGTTAATGATTCATGAAGTTTGACCGCTTAAGAGTAGCAACATGTAGCAACCATAATGACTGACGTCCATGGTGACTACACCAATGGGGAAGTTTGACTGGATATCAATGGTGATGCAGGTGGTCAAAGACACTAACGTTGGTCAATCATTAGCCAATGACATCAATCTTGAATTGGTTCATCAATCACGACAATCTTTGGTCAATCATTCACCAACATTGGCTAATCTTTCTTTGAGATCAGTCGTCAGTTTCAGAACCTGATATCATTTTTGAAGAACTATATAAGAATCATTCTTACTAAACAATACTAAACATCCAATTTTTGCTTGTCAAACCACGGGCGATAATCACCAATGACACCAATGCTGAACACATGGTGATTCCTCAAAATAGGACCCCCCTCCCCAATTATCCAGCTGATTAGGCATTTATAGCAATACACCATTCTTTTTTGGGATCCCTTATGACTTGCGAAACCACCATACTGGTTGTTTGACTATAAGTTTTTTGGTGATTATCTTCTATCAATCCCGATTATTGACCATTATAATCCCATTATTTTGAGAAACTATCATGACCCCATCATCCCTCTCATCACCAGGCTTCAGGGTACACGCATTCACCGGGCGGAAGATGGCGAAGGTGGCGATTCGCGGGTTCTGGCCGAGCTGCCAAACACCAGTCATCAATGATGACTGATATGACAAGTAATTACAAGTAGAAACAGCAACAAATCAAAGGTCAACCAGTACCAATGGAACAGGGCTTGATTCATCATCATCAGTCATTGTTGGATGGAGCAATAATGACCAGTACAAACAAATATCAACCAGGCTTCCGCATTCTCGACCATTCGGAAGCACGATCACTATCAACCATTCTTAAGAACTACTAACCACTGGACACATCTGGACACGGTACAGCCAGGAAAGCCAATCAGTATTCATCGTTCTCATATCCTTCATATAGCCAACCATAATGAGCGATCATTCGCCACTATCAACCATGATCAACCATGATCAACTATGATCAACCATGATCAACCATGATCAACCATGATCAACTATGATCAACCATGATCAACCATGATCAACCATTATCAACCATGATCAACCATGTTCAACCATTCAACTGATACTATATAACATTATATAACTCACACGATTTTGAGCTATGTTGTCAATCAGATTGTTCAAACCAGTGCCAATTTGTTCACCAAATCATTGACCAAATAGACCAGCATGAACCACATTGTATCAATATCATTAATATTTGAGAAGTTCTTACCGTTTGGTAGTTCCGAACTTGGTCGCCCTAAAAATCACAACCTTTCATAGGCAAAGGAACCGCGATTTCGATGGCAGATGTTCCACCCACCGATCCGATGTTTCACCATCGTGGCTTCAGGCGCTGCGCCCGAGGCGCCGCAGTTTGGGGCCAGGTAAAGTCGTTGAGCGACGAGAAAGAATTCGGTGATAAACACTATGAATTACTATTCAATAAAGCTCGACGGATGTCACTAGAAGGCAATGAAGTCGATGCATGTCAATAGAAGACAATAGAAGTCGATGGATGTCAATAGAAGTTAATAGAAGTCGATAGAAGTCGATGGATGTCAATAGAAGGCAATAGAAGTCAATAGAAGTCGATGAGTTTGATGCTTTTTATTGTGCAGTGTACAGTTGATGATATCATCTATACTGCGGAGCAGGTCGTGGCTTCAATGATGCATGGCAATCAAGATTGGTCAGTGGTGCTAGCACTCAATGGTTGATACTGGGTCATATTGGTGTGTAATTGCCAAGAATCACCCATGACTATGATTGTGTACTTACAATTGTTTAGGGCTGTCCTGACTAGTGGCCAATAGGCGTTGCAGAGCCAAAATTGACGCAGGTGAGTTGTGGTTGGTATCACTAGTCAAAGGGACGCAAACAATTCACATTTACTCAGCAGTCAGCAGCAGTTATTTGGTTGGTGGGTGCAGCCATATCTTCAATTCCATCAGTACACAATCCATTTTGCTGCGACGAAACAAGCGCTCGCTGGGCTTCGCAAAGCTGTTTCGGGGTTTTGGTGAGTTTCTAGCGGGTGAAGTTTCACTGCATTCCACCATTCTTAATCATTATTTTTCAATCGTAACTATCACTGGCCATCAGATACCCACCCCGTATTATCCAGTATCAAATCAACATGATAGACAATGGACACTTCTCACTGCAACATTGAGAATTAGTTATTAACCAACTGACTTGAAACAAGCATCAACCATCATGAGCAAAACATCATTCACCATCAACGGATACTAAGCAGCCATCGTTGTTCGCCACCAGCTTCGCATCGTTCTCAGGCGGCCGGCCCGAGCGCAGAACCCAAAGTGGTTTACGATCAGGTGCGAAACTGTGGAAACAACCAGGGGAGGCAAGTCGACTCACGAGTTATATATATAATTTCTTGGCGGGTCAAGCAGTGAATCAACCAACATCAACCAACTTTTGTGGTTAACTGGCTGGTTAATTGTTACAAATAGGGATAATATGGGATAATAATCCGCAAACATAGGGTACATATCCACTATATATGGCTATGGGTCAAGCAGGAAATCAACCAACTTTCATGGGGAATAATTTCACCCACAATTTCATGGGGAAAATCATGGCTACTGATGGGGGAACCAAGGGTATAGGGTGAACTGACCCATACCCATTTCTATTGCTTCTTTGATTGTCAACCATAAACATCCACCATGACTAGCAGTTTTTCTCAACTTTGCTTATGGTTTACACTGTGGTTTCCACTGTGGTTGTCTTATCATGTCATATCAACTTTAAAGTGCCGACACCATTTTAGGGAAGGAACTACGATTTCTTTGAAGGACCCATGCTGACTGGGAAGAGATTCCTACATTCCCATCTTCCCTTCACCCACGTGGCCGGTTCACTAGGGTTGATGTTTTTGCTTGGTAATTGTCCTCATTTGAGAGGATACCAACATGGTGATGGATTTGATGGGATTGTCACTTGTTGATGTTTGTTGATGGTTGCAGATGGTTGCTGATGCTCGTTGATGATTGAGGTCGGTTCGTTGCAATATTGCTCGGCCATAATTTGTTGGAAATTCATTATGAGCTTCTCGTGGAACTGAGAGAATACATGTTGGGCAACATGTTGTTTCTTCGGTGGTATCATTGTTTATGAGTACTGCTACAATCGCTGCTCAACAGGCTCGAAGAGAAGCAGTCAAAGCTGAAACCTCGGAAATTAATTCGTCCTTGTGGGTAAAATATCACGCCTTGTGTCCATGATTTTTCTGTACCCAACTTCTATGGACGCCTGACAGGACGGTCGCACAGTGCTTGACAATGCCATCAAGGTGGGTGCAGCCATGGTGGACATGGATCCGTCGGATGTGACGGCACTGGGTTTACAAAAGGGCAAGACCAACAATATCAGGATTCTGATGGGTAGTAAGCAGAGCCACTTGTTTGACACTTTACTTTTGGACCCTTTGTTTAAACTCACAGCTATTGTTTATGCATCCAATAGGGGGCGTGGCCTGCGGCTGTCGTCTTGAATTGATTTGGCGGATGGTAGATTTAGATCGTTCCAAGTTGGAAGGCACGCCATGAAAGGAACCCGCGATTTTCCGAAACAGCCGCTTGGAAGCTTTGAAGTCTCATACCATCTTCCAGTAGCAGTTTCATTTCCGTTGTTCACAACATTTTCGACGCTTTTTCCAATAGTTGTTGGTGAACCATCAATGGTTCTTAGTTCATCTTAGTTCCAGTTGCGAGTTTTGCCAATTTGGCGAAGTATCATCGCTCAGCTCGAGAGCGCAGGTGTCCAAGGAGGGCAAAAAGGCGGTGGCGGTGAATGCTGCGTCTGCCTACTCTGTGGGTGGCGGTGTCCGGCCCCCAGGGTGGTGAACTCCGACCTCTGCCAGCAGTTCTGCTTAGTATGTCTTAGTAACCCTTAGGTCATGTTGACATCATGTTGAATCATGATCATGTCATGATAAATCAATCTTGCTTGGATCATATCCAATTGGACTTTGTTTACTGGTTTTGACGGTGAATCAATGGTTGCATTTTGCAATGCAAGACTTCTGCTTTAACGCGCATTGCTCTCAAGGTGATGAGCGGTGGTAGACATGCGCTTGAGGACAATGGAGGGTGCGGCAAGGATTGCTTCAGCAGGACATTTCGTAACACACGAACGTATCAAATCACTAGATGTTTCCTGATTCAACATGATGGAACCTTCATGGTTTTGAGCATTGAAGAAAAGCTGCAGCACTTGCCCGAAGGAAATGTGCAGCACATGTTCCACCAGTCACATGGGAACATCACTTTTTTCGGTGCACATCCCACTTTTCATGGGTTTCAACATAGACGACAGCCAAGTTCGGGCACTGTCCAGGTGATCATGGCCCATTATTGGGACAGTCACAGGATGTCAGTCCGGGATGAGTGCTGGGAGTGCTGCGAGTGCTGCAGGAATCTTGTTGCATGCAAAGCACTTTGCTCGCTTCCTTGCAGAAGGCTCAATGGGTGTGAGCCTCAGAAATTGCTGAGCTTGATTGCAGGTTCTGTGGTTTAAACGGACCTTGTGCATTCGATCCGTCAGTGACACACACACACATGAAGTGATAGGCTGGCAGGTTTGCAGTTGAGATTAGCGGTTGATTGGTGAGATATTGCTGTGCAATTGCACCAGTAAACCACTGCAGAGCCTTCATGAACTGCGAACCAACAGCCAAAGCCAAGCTGTTTCAGCAGCTATAACCAAGCAATAATCACCTAGGAAAGCAGATGCATCATTAACAAATGTCTGGTGAACCGTTACGATAGGTCTTGGTTCCAGCTGTTCGTCATCAACTAGCTTTGTACACGAACTGATCTTCTAGAACCAATCCGCAAGGTCGCAAGCCCAGAACTGGGTGTATCCCCAGCGACTGAGATCACACCTGTAGCCAACCGAAACAAAAGCATCTACATATTGCATATATATATATTTTTTTTTAATATATACATACATATATTCATACAGATAGTTGCAGAAGTATAAATGACATGTAATCACATAAGTAAGTATAAATACATAAAAAAGAACATAGATACATATATATATATATACACACATATTTATTGATAGTTGCTGGTTTTTACATTTTTCATTTTCCCAATATTTAGGGATGATGAGTCGAGAAACCAAAATATCCCATGGGGTTGTAACCACCAACCAGATGATCATCGCGGAGATGCAGAACATCCACCACAGCTGGAAGACCCCCCGTTGTGTACCCATCATGATAAATCGCCGTGAAGTGATCATCATTAGCCAGTATATACTCATCTTTGATCCATCAATGAATGTTCTGTAGTGATGATAGTTAATGGTGGTAGTCATGGTTCATGATATGGATGACAATAGTCTATCTGAAATCTATTGACCATCAATATATTATCAATATTAATATATCATGGTCATAAGTATCCAACAATTGTATATTAATCTCTTGACCATTGCAAACTTCTTCGCATTGCTGGTGATCTTCCATCAGCTGCAGACCGTGCGTTCAGGATCAGCTCCAGACCGAGCACCAGGAGCTTTCTGCTGCGGTGACAGCCTGACAAGAGCCATGTTGAAAGTTGATTTACGATTCATTTGTTGATATTGTCTTGAAACAGCTCTAGATAACCATAGATTTGTAGGTTTCAATGATCTATAATGTTTCAATGATGATCATTCATTGTTGATACGTGTTGATATACTGCAACTGGTTTGGTATTACCATGGTTGAATTGATTACTCATGTTTCAATTGTTTGAAACGTTCATCATGTTTCATTGCCATTGTTGGACACTGAAATACTTTGGGATTCTTGACAATGGTTTAAACTTGTTGATATTGGTAATTCCTAACGAATCATCGCAAATAGCGGGGGATAATAACCATGTTTGATAAAGCCACACAATAACCACTCTTAACAAACCCTCATGAAGCAGTCCGAACTACTGTATTATGAAACCGTTCTGAATGAACCCCTACCAACCAGCTTTATCCATCGACCTTCACTAGCCATTGTTCACCATTCATTAGGCCCTCCAGTGATGAACAGGACGGCCGGCACGGGGAGAACGAGGCCAGAGGACCTCGAAAATTGGCAGTTTTGTCGGTACCCAACCACCAACAAGCATGAAACATGGGGCCATTAAGCATGGTGCTAACCAATATATTAAGCATCATTCACTATAGTATCTTCTGATCACCTCACCAAGAAGTGAAACATCATTTTTGATGGCTAAAGCAACTACAACCCACGGGTCTTGGAAAAAGTGGTGGAATTTGCACTTAAGGGGTTGAGGCCCTCGCTTTTGAACGCGCCACGGAACTTCGCTTTAGCACCCCCGACGGAACTGAACATTGCTGTAGCACGCTACCCAGACCCTTAAAGGGTCGATGATTCATGATTCCCCACGCCCAGACTCTAAAGGGTCGATGGTTCATGATTGCCCACCCACGCCCAGCCCGTAAACGTTCGGCTCCATGATTCATGCTTTCATACCCCAGCCCCAGACCCAAAAAGGTCAATGAGTCATGATTCCCCACCCCATCCCCAGACCCTTCAAAAGGGTCGATGACTTATGATTCTCCACTCCACTCCCGGATCCCCTGTCGATGATTCATGATTACCCACCCAACCCCCAGACCCCAAGACGATTCATGGTTCCCCACCTCAACCCGAGACTCTAAAGGGTCGATGATTCATGATTCCCTACCCCCCCAAAACCTAAAGGTAGGGACTGCATACCAGCGGCGTTTGCTTGTCATGTTCATATTCGTTAGGTAGGCTGTGATGTTCGAAGGCAAGAATCCGTGTGCAAAGGTGATACTTTGAAGTGTGGAGAAATGGCAAACCTCTCATGAATTCTAGATGTGTGTTGAAACGTGATGCTTGATCATGTGTTCCAAAGTGAGGTCTTCGGCGTAGTTTATTGGAAGGTAACCATTTTCATAGCAAATTATTCAACCTTTTGTAGCTATCATTGACCATTATCCAATATTCAATTGTATATCATTGCACTTTTGATTGACAGTGACAGCTTTTGTCGGCATGTTTGGCCAGTTCTTAGGTTGGCTCAGGGTTTCCATTGGACTGCTGGTGCTTGATCATTAAACATTGGAAGAGCGGGAATAGGATCAAGTGAAGCATGAAGCATGGATATCATAGGTTGAAGCACTGTTAGTTTGCACTTGGATCGGCGGTTGGTAGTTGCAAGGCAAGCAGTTCTCAACGTTCAGGAGATGATTGCTGCCCTCCCGGTGAACAGTTGGTAGAAACGATTTTTTTGTCAAATCGTACTGCTATTTAACTATTACGCTTGACAGTAGTTAGTCACCATCACAAATATGAACCAACCACTGTAGATCACTATGAGTCGTGAAAGCATTCGTATCAACCATTTATATAAGTATTAAGAAATTTATAAAGTCGATCATGTCTAGATCTTTTAATCATTTTAGTGTATTGGTCAATAGACTATTGTCGATTAATTGATTAGTTAATTTCTTGGACGAACTTTCATTAACTAGTTGACAATAATTAATTACTAGATTGATTAGTTAATTTCTTAATCAACTGAATGATAATTGGTTGACAATTTCATTCAGTTGATCTTTCACCGTTGGCACCTGCCTGGTACCAGGCGTTCCATGCTCACGTTCCCGTGGACGGTTGCATCCTGAGTCCCTTTGTGGAGGCCTGGAATGGGCCGTGGTAGCGGTACCCTCCTCCGAACGATAAATGTTTCGGAGTACCCCGAAATCATCATATGTTTCTTAGTTGTTTACTAAATACTGGGTGTTTGTTAATCATTGTTTGTTAGTAAACCGAACTTTTTTTGGTCCCCAATTTTGAGAAACCACCATGTGTCATGAAGAACAAGCAACCGCCCGCTGTGTGTGGACGTACCTACAATTCATTTTGTGCACATAGAGAGGCATGAACTCCACAGACATGTACGGATTTTGAATGTCTGCATCGTACATCAAGCACCTATGGATTCTCAGCCGCCATCTTTTTCGCTGATGACCCCAGCAGTTGCAGTGGTTGTTCAGATCTTCATCCAGGTAGACAGTGTTGACCATCATCGTGACATATGAGAATCAAAACCAGAATCATGATGATGATTTTTATCATCATCATCATCATCATCATCATCATCATCATCATCCTCATCATCATCATCGTCGTCCTCATCATGATTGTCATCGTCATCATCATCATCACCATCATCATCATCATCATCATCATCATCATCATCATCATCATCATCATCATCGTATGCACATACCTGTGTGACCCTATGTGACCCATTTTGTTCGTATACCATTTTCCTTGGTGATGCCGCAACCCCGCAATGCTCCTGGCGTCGTAATTCACAACACGAAGTTTTGCCAAGAGCTGCTGAGATGGGGCATGGGTCGCTTCCGATCGAAGCTGTGCGCCGTCCTGGCACTCTCATTTCCACATGGAGTTATGCCATGATTAGTCTATATATATATATATATATGTATCTTTTTTGATGTTTTCATTCATTTTTTATGTTTATATATATATATATATTTATACACATGTAGAATTATTCACGTTCGTCCGAATGCGATCACATATACTTACATATACACATATGATTTTTAATGGTATACTCAACAATGCAAATAACATCATATAACATAACTTGATAAAACCACACTATGCCACGTTGTGAATCCGCAAAACCTTTCGTGGGCGATGTCGTTTCTGTAGCTGATGATGTCGTTGCTGGGTTCCAGCTGTGAGGTCTTCCGGGAAGGCAGCAACGAAGGCTACGGATTTTTGGACGCGCCTGTGAAGTTGCAAGGTGTTTGCAGTCCCTTGGTGGCCGGGGCACAGATGCAGCTGCTGTGGCTCGATGTGAGTCTCCTACTTGGGGCGGCGAAAACTGATGGATTTGCAGAATGCTCACCATCAACGTGGGTCTGACCAACCAAGAACATCCAAGAACCGCATTGATCGAGTTTACGTTGAGTAGATGGTATTGCGTACAGGCCGATGTGGATGGGTATCAATGACACACCCGCGAAACTAGTGGTTTCTTGAGTTGAAACGATCACTTTTGGACCGATAGTGATCCCAGCATATCCCAGCTTATTTCTGGACAGTCGCACGTGATGAACAGGTCGCTTAGAGACCCACCACTTCGTGAAGGGTCCTGGAGTTGGTTGAAGGAGTGCCTAGTTCGAGTTTAGCATACTGTAGATATTGCATTGGCAGAGTATACTTGATGTTGATACAACAGACAATGCTGTAGAGTAGGAAAGTACTGACAATCCACAAAAATGTGGAGAGATACGTGACACTACGTGACAATATTTATTTACCGACCGATCAGTTCTTACTGAATACACTGGTATCTATAGACCTTTACACTGGAGTTACATAACAAGTCATAACAATAGGTCTCTGTATGGGTCTCGACCCCCGTTTAGATGCAACGACTTCACCTTCGCTGATGGTTCATCGGAGTTCATCGGCTTCACCGAGGCGTGGCGATGTTCAACATGAATCCTCGCGTGAGCGATAGTCCGCTGGATGCTCCACGAGACTTCAAGACCTACTGTCATCAGGCGCCATGCTGGCGCGAGAATGCTGGCGCGCCATGGCGCCATGCCAAATCGGTCATTTCTTTTTGTTGGGAAGTTGGGAAGTGCTTAATTTTCTGGAAAAGGTGGTTAGTTCACCAGTATTGCTCATGATTTTCCCGTTGTATGACTCATAGAGAACCTCACAAGGCTATTTCTGGCTTCGCTTGTGAGAAGCACCATCGCTGCAGAAATGCCATCCTCCGGTTGGTTGATGTGACAAGATGTCGATATTGGATGAACTGTACCACGAAGAACCAGGACATACCATTGTAAACCGCGATTAAGGCTTGATGTCCAATATACGAGGTTTAGGTGGGTGAAGGGTACCACTGTTTGTACAGTCAACCATAGCAGGGACCCCCGTGTGCTGCACTGCTGAAGCAGCTGCACAGTCAAGGAACACCACGTGCCAATCTATGCAAGCTCAACGGGGGTTTATTGGATCCACGACCTGGAAACGCACCTATACCCACATATGTATATACAGTTGACATGTGCCTGCTACCATATATAATTATACACACTTCAACTAGATATACAATGATACTTTATACATATACATATCAAACACACGCAAATCTATATGGAAGTCGCGCAAAAGGTCCTTGTAAGGACTTTAGCTTACTTATTTTGATCAACACCCCTATATATATATATATTTATATATATGTAGTTATATCTATGTATACATATCGTATGTAGACATATGTATCTATATGTCTCTCTCTATCTCTATGTGCATGTAGAATGCATAGGCACATTTCCACATAGACTTTTGAGTTTGGGTAAATTAAAGCTGCCTAGCAGCAAAGGGGACTCTTCATAGCATTGGAAGAATGCTGCGACATCAATCCAGTGTCATGGGAAATTTCCAAATCCCAAAACCAGTGACAACCCAAGCAGCTACACGCCAAACCAGTCACAAAGAACAGTCAGAAACGGGTTTGTCTAAAAATGGTGTGCCCC
The DNA here is from genome assembly GCA_009767595.1 of Symbiodinium kawagutii. Taxonomy (NCBI): domain Eukaryota; class Dinophyceae; order Suessiales; family Symbiodiniaceae; genus Symbiodinium; species Symbiodinium kawagutii. The sequence goes on from VSDK01012280.1 coordinate 175,746, forward strand.
CATAGCCGGTTGGTTCCCTCCTATTAGGGATGGTTTGGGGCTATGGCTATGGATCACCCCAAAGTAGTGGTTAAACCACTGTCGTTGGTTGTCATCCACTTTTGTTACCCTCTGGTAAACTAACATGGCAATGGAAAATCCACGAGAAACCGGTGATTTCCCAGGGTTTCACTATAAAATATGGTGAACGTCCATTGCCAGGTTAGTTTAGCGGAGGGTAATCATGACTACTTAACCATAGTTTACTATAGAAAAATCCATCACTCATCATTACTAACCATCATTCACGATTCTTAACCATCACTAACCATTCTTCACCAAGGCAAACGTGGCAAATTCTGCACATCGAACTGCCAGGCGAAGCTGAAGTTCCGATCCGTGGCCATGGGAGCCTTGGAAATGGGAGCGGAGGCAGGTCGAGGATCCTATGGGGAAGGGCATCCTGGTAGGATCCTGATAGCATCCGACGGGGACGGCCTCTTCAGGCGCATCCTGGAAATGCATTGGAAATGCATGGAAGTGCTGCGAATTGATGGTAAATGATTGTTCATGTGGTTAATGATGGTTATCATGGTTCCACTGATGAAGAATTGAGAAGATAAGGCACGACTGTTGAATCGCCCGAGGTTGAGAGCGGATGGTTTCCATTTGTTTGAAGACATGGGTGTTTGTCAAAATAGCAGACCCCCCCTATCATCCAATATTGACCATTTCTGGTAATAAACCAACCATTTTGGGGGGTTCCCTAGTTTGAGAAACCACCACATGAGTGTCTGGATTGAACAAGATGCAGGCGTAGCAGAGGCGTACGACTTAGATCCGCACGATGGCAAGATTGCAAAATGTGAACGCGAGATTTATCATACAATCAGGTGTTCCCAAACTTGATAGTCTTGCCATGGGAAGTGCTGGATTGTCTTGGGCCGAGGCACCATTGCACAGAGTCGTGGTTAGGGATGTTACCTGACCATGGCCATCGGATGGCAAGCCTGTCCACAATCAACAACCGATCGTGATACATCTCACCAGGGTTGGGGGTATTGACTCCTGATTGGAGATCAAATGATGGCGTTTTCTATGGCCTGTTGTGACCTGTTGGGACCTCCCAACCCACTTCAACCCACCGAGAATGATAAAAAAATCATCGCTGAAACCATCCGGAGTAGCACTGTCGACGTGGCAGGTCCTGATTTGCCCTGATGTGGGCTGTGGTGTCTTCGGGAATGACCCAGAGGCACGGTTTGGGGCAAGTCAAGTCATCCAGGGTTCACAATGTACTGGGGTTCATCTGGGTGTTTTGCTGTTCTTGTTCTTATGGCATACACACATCCACAGTTCTGAGCTTGTCCAACCAATGATTGCTGATAGTTCTTGTTAGTCATATGACTATTCATTAACCATCAAGTCATTGCCGAGTCTAGTCACACGTCAATCTGCGGGTCCCATTTAGAGCCATCCTCACTGCTTGACATGGCATATGAATCACAGGTCGACCCAACTTTCGACCCAGTCCCCAACCCTGATTGATAGGAGCGCTTTGGAGTTACGCTAAAAGAAAGCCACAGCCAGGCTGGATTCCCATGGTTCGTCTATACTTTGTGCCCCGTGGTTCCTGATTCTTTTGGGAACTTGAAGCATGACTAGTGCACCAGGATAGTTGGTAGGATCCGCTGGTATCTTATTCGAATTCTGAAAATTTAGGCTGGTAGATATGAGCTGAACATGGCTGACCTACCAGGAACCATTGACCACCAGCAAGGAATTTACTAAACGCCTTCACAGCATGAACCATCAACCACTAGCAAAAACATCAATCAGCCACAAACCACTGAGCAGCCAATGCTTCTACAAAGCCCAAACACTGAATCTTTACTAAGGATTCAGAAAATCTCACCAAGAACTGTTCGCCAGGGACATGTGGTGGTTTCTCAAAATAGGGCTACCTCCAAATCAGCCATTGAATTTAGAGGCTTCCCATGGCTTCCCTATTTTAACGTATCCCTGGTATCCCCTCGGGTGCCGACAAGCTCGTTGCCGAGGTCCTCGGCACCCTCCTTGGGCAAGTGCTTCGAGAGCCGAAGCTGGCGAATTTGGAGGTCGACGTACCAGTCATCTCGTTGCCGTTGGTGGAGCAGGGTGCGTAGTGACATGTAGTGACCCTTGCTGCTGTCGTTGTGGTCGTGGTTGTGGTGTTCGTGGTCGTGGATAGATGGCTGCCCGGGTAGAATCGAAAAATAGATTCTGAGGATTATATATAAGCATAAGACAGCAAGGGGATAGCAATCAAACGATGCAACAATCCGAACGGGGATATTTCGCAGAATTTGGATCCATTACTGAAAGATGGTCGTTGCAACGCAGAACTTGGGAATCAGCTGAAAGGTCTTGACAGCTACGGTGACAGTCAAACAGCCTGTTCCGGTAATGTCCTCAGTGACCAACTAGTTCATATATGTTCATATTGGTAAATCATTATCAATGCTGAATCTCAGGGTAAATAACCAACTAAGAATGTGACATTATTTTCTTGTGCTACCATTTTTGGTCAGCAGGACATTGACGGTAATTACTGATGATATCTGGTACTAAGGTGATGAGACAATCCAGGAACCGCAAACAAATTGGACTTTGCTTCCCATGAACTTGCATCCCATTGGTAGCAACTCTATTTTAGCTACCCTGTAATCGTTGTGATCCTGCAACATAGCGTTGATGCTTATGAGCTTAGCATCATTGCATCATCATCCTTACGCTAGGAAACGTTTCGGCCCGAAAGGACTAGAAGGGGCAATGTAATCACATCGCTTCTGCAGTCACGACATTTAAGATAAGCCAACAATGAACCACATCTCGTGAACATTAAACTCATTAGATTTCTTGTAGCAAGTATTCCCCCGATTTTTTTTGCTCTTTTGGACCACCCAAGCCCAACCCCAACCGTGTTGTTATAGTGTTGTAATGGACTGTTCCTATACCAGCTCTCTTACTGTTGTTGCATATCATCATGTTTGCCAACAGCCCTCATTAAAGAACTGCCCCACCATCAACATGAACCATCACTGATCATCACCGCATATCACTACCATCCATGGCTACCACCCACCCCCACCACCCCCACCCAGCCCCGTTGACGCAGGTGCTGCTGACCGGGCAGGTGGCCTTCGCAGAAGCGGTGAAACGCGCCGCGGGCGGAGCCAAGGTGAGCTGGTCGTGGTGGCCATGGTTGACTGGTGGCCCACTGGTGGCCATGATGGGTCACGTATCCACGAATGACTAAGTCATGGTGGCAACTCATGAGTCAAGATGAGTTAAGATGAGTTAAGTGGTGGTTGAGTGGTGGTTGAGTCGTGGTTATCTCATGGTTCACTAGTGGTCATGGATGTTAATGAATGCTTAATTTAGAGGGCAAAGAGCTGTTGAGATATCAATTGGTGATGGTGAAAACTGGCATTAAACTGGCTACCAATAGTATGGACGGTTAGCACTGGTTAAGCTATTAACTAACGGTGACAAAATGCGGTTTCCAGCAAAGTCATGCACACAAGTTTCTCCCCCTCCAATACATAAATCTATAAATACGTCTATATTCGATCCTTTTTAGTTTATGAATGTCACAATGTATAAACATAAAGTCAATATGAACAGATAATTTTTAATCCAGGGTCAATATATAGATATATAGATACATATACCATCTATGTCTTCTATGAAGAAATTGGGAGCACCACGTTGCCCTTTCAACGCGTTCTCGTGGTGGGCCCAGGTGGAGTTGACTCCGCCGGCATATTTTTCCCAGGTCTACGGCAGGTCGGAGTCAGGTCCTAAGCGCTTTCGCCCGAAAGCAACTGGAAGAATGGTGGTCAAATGCGGGTGAATAATGGTGGCGAATGGTGAGTAGTGGTGAATAATGTTGAATGATGGGGAGTAATGGCTAAGAATGGTATTTAATATGAGTAATCCGGCTGGTGGTTTTGAACATTTTGGGGCTTCAACCACTTGGTTTACACAGAAAAATATCAGGAAACCACCACAAATGAGGGTAAATCGCTGTCACTTTCCCGGAGATTCTTCTGTAGCCATTGTACAGAGCTCCTCGAGCTGCTGGCCACAGTGGCCCTCCCATGCCACCGGCCATGCTGCCATGACCAGTCACTCGTCGAAGTGTTGGGATGTGAACTAGTACTGATTTGGCTGTTTCTCAAGTCATTGGGGACCCCCCAAATCATCCATCAAAAACCATTTTTGAAAGAAACCAACCATTTTTGGGGGTTCCCTATTTTGAGAATTTTTGAGAGACCTCCATTTCTTGGATGGTGACAAATGCCTTTGTGAAGAAAGGTCCGATTTTCTCACATCTCGGAGTTGAACCCTGATGAGCCTGTGGCCGTTGGCCGTTGGCAGCTTCCGAATGGTCGCCAGCCATAACGGTCACAGCCGAATCAAAGGCTGTGATATGTTGGTCCTGGCTTGGCACCTTGCTTCAGTGGTTTTGATGGTTATGATGGTTGATGTTCACTCCTATCAACCAACCATTGACCATCATTAACCACTGACCATCACTAACCACTGACCATCTCTGACCGCTATGTTAGTCAACCATCACTCTTCCCAAGGGGCGTCGCAACATCCACAATCATCGACCTGGCGCATCACCAGCAATGGTTTCCGAGGCCCGGGCCAGGCTATCGTTCCAAAGGTGGTGCTAGGCGCGGCCAGGATCGGCCTGGCGACGGCCACGGTGGAGTCAGGGACAGCGTTCAACTTATTCACAGGAGCCACATTGACATGTACATTAATAGTTATAAGAAAATTATATGGTTATGTAATAATGTATGTATATAAGTATTATACATAGGTATATACATATGAATATAGTATATTTATATATATATATATTTATATACCTAAACATATGTATATATATATTATTGTATTTATTTTCTTTTGTTTATTTATTTATCTATTTATTCATTCATTTATTTATTTATATATATATATATATACGCTCAACGCCTGGGCTTTTTGACATGGGCACATCCCCAGACAGAGGCGTTTTTGCGGCATCTTCGATATGATTCTTGCAGGAATCCATCCATTTTCAGGAAGCACCCCTGCACCTGTGAACGCTTACAGATATGCACATAATCCATATATGTATATGAGTGTATGATACTCACTATTTACAGTACACATATAAATATATAAACATATTTACACATGTTCATATGTATAGATGCACACACACACAAACACATACGAGTTCGACTTACAAAACTATGGATCTGTAAATGGCACGCCACAATCCACCTGGATCATTTCCTGGTTTTTCTGCTGCGCGATCTGATCCCAACTTGAGAGTCTCAAACGGCAATTTACAAAAAAGGACCACAGGCCCCGAGAAGAATCTATTTCAGTGCCGCATACAAAAGTATTTGTACCTAAGTCGATCGTGCTTGTTGCGGTTTCTTGAGGCGTTCAAAATCAGCACCAGGTGCCATGAGAAAATGCGCGTTCTACTGTTTCGGGCTCCGCCGATTCAGCTGGCGAGGCCGCAACCGAAACCCGCTGCGCAACCCGTGACTGCCATAGTCGGAAGACTCAGTGGGGCGAAGGGGGTGGACCAGCCACGTAGTTGGTACCAATTTGGTGAGTCGATGCAGAAATGACCAATCTGCGATAATGGTTGATGTTGTCTACTTAGTTTTGATCAATGGCTGATCTTCTTCAGTTGACTGTTGACTAATGTTTCGTAAAACTTACAGGCGAGTCACCTATCGGTTACGGTGACCTTTGGATCAAACTGGATGAATATCGATATTTCAAAACCGGCTAACTAACAAATCTAAGTGAGATCGTTTGCGAGATGGTACCTCCTCTTCCAGGAGGCATGGTTCTGATTGTCAAACTCCAGCTGTTCCCTTTCTGATTCAAGACTATGGCTCCTGACCGCCGTTCGATGGCGGACAAGGACCTTGACATTGGTTGCTTGTTGTAACTCGCCAATGAAAGGACAGCTCAGTGTGAAATATGCCTTGATTGGGTCAGAGTGGAAAAACCTTGCTGAGCAGCTCGATGTGAAACGGCCTCTCATTCTGACGAACCATGTTTAGTACATTTTAGTACTGTAGTTTGTAGGGGTGTACAGGTGTGTACCTTGAAAGCCGGTTATCAACCAAAATTTGACTCGATTTTCGCTGCCTGTGCAATGAGGAAGGGCTTGTACGCTGGCACGAGAGGAAACGAGTTCCTTAGGCGTTTACTATGTTAACTTTGCTCCGAAATAAGGCAGCAATAGCCTTCTCTTGGAACGGGTGTATCATGGTGTATCGGTTTTTGTCCACTTTCCTTAGCACGTAGCCCTGCCCGCGTCCAACCGCTGCCAGTTGGTGACTCCAGAACCGGGACCAGGCATGATGAGATTCTCTGGGGCAGCTGGTGCAGCGGGAGTGGTGGCGGCGGTGGTGGATTTGACAACAAAGGGGCACGGCCGTTTTCATCATCTTGGTGTATCATCACTAGTTTAAGTCACTTAAGTCTCTCGAAAATGCTGTGGCGCCAAAATTCAAATTCCAGAACTGCTCCATTGAGCAGAGTTTTTTTTTCAACTAATTTAGGAATCATAAAGGACTTAATCTGGAGACGTGTTGCGTAGACGATTCTGCATGGGAGCGTAGGCTCGCATAGGCATTTTTACGCTGTGGATGTCGCGTAGGCAGTTGCGTAGGTAACTCATGGGGTAGAAATACAATTGTGATATACATGAGTCCTGGCGTAGGCTGGCGCTGTGGTGGCGTAGGCAGGTGTAGGCTCCAGCGTAGGCGTTTGAAAATCATACTGTAAGAACTCAATCATTCAAAAAAACACTGCTCAATTGGCCAGTACTCAAGCGGCTTGGGCCGTAGGTGTCAGGGTTATTTTGTGGTGTTGACTTGGAGTTCCACCTTTCGCGGCTTGAAACGCATCAGTTTCTGCCACTTTTCGCCCAACGTTTCAGGAGCCGGACCCGCTGGCACTCCTGGGACGGTGCCCGCGGCTGCGGGTCGCGGG
>VSDK01012280.1:191628-243883 GCA_009767595.1 Symbiodinium kawagutii
GATTATCATCATCATCATCATCATCATCATCATCATCATCATCATCATCATCATCATCATCATCATCATCATCATCATCATCTTCATCATCATCATCAACAACCAACAATAAACCATCAACCAAGCCGTCTACGAACCATAAATCAACCATCAATTGCGCATCAATCACCCATCAATTAGCCAACAATTACACATCAATCAGTCATCAAGGTTTCGGCTCTGGTCGGTTGCAACAGTGCCCCTGTTGTTGCCGATTAGCTTTTACCTTAGGGGTGGGAGCGCTTTGCATGGTTGCTCCTTGCCTCGACCGGTCTCGCATCCTGCACTGGGTGGTGATCTTCTGGCCAATCACGGAGCCTTCGTGGCACCGACTTGCGAGGCAGCGGCGTGCTCGCGAGCGTGCTCGATTGATACGGCTAGCTGGAGGCCGGCTTGGAAAAAGGAACAGGTTGCGTGTGTGGGAGATAGCTACTCGGCTGTCCCATCATCACGCCACCAATCCCAACGATTTTCCCAAAGCTGTGAAGAAGGTTTTGAAGATCATGACTTGGATGTGCGGAACCTGCGAGAAAAACAATCCTTCCACGACAGAGCACTGCCAGACATGCCTCGCACACTGGTCTACAGTATGGAGGAAGGCTCGTCGAGATCGCAGAAGCAAGAGTCGGCGTGTGAAGGACAAGCCCAAGCAAGACAAGAAGCCATCGAAGGAGAAAGCATCCGATGCTACGCCTTCGAATCCACCAGCCCCATCGACAGCAGTTACCATCTCAGACAAGCTGCCGTGGGTCAATTCGACACCACAAGCCCGCAACTCGGCAAGGAGAATCGAGATAGATGGAGGAGAATTGGAATCCTATCCAATGCCACCTCAACCGGTTCTACAGCCGCCACCTGCTCTGAGGCAGGCCGAGTCCGCAGGTGGCTCCAAGCAGTGATGCCACTGCCCCCGGAGATGCAATCGATATACGACCAGCTGACAGCAAAGGCCAAAACTGTCGGACCCACTGGCATTTCCCATGCACAGTTGAACAAATTGCACAAACTGCGCAGCCAAGTGGGTTCAGCTGGGAAACGAATCGAGGATCTCGATCGAGAATGGGCAGGATTCGCAGAATCCATGATGACACAGATCCGCACCCATTCTGCGATGTATCTTCAACACAGACAGGACTTGATGACCACTTGGAAACAAAAGCGACAAGAGCTTCAAGATGCCAAGAAGGTCATTCAGGCAGCTTCTCAAGATTTGATGGAGCAGCCGGATTCCACGGTGATCAAGGAGGAGCCGCCGGACATGGACGAGCACCTCACTATGATCCAGGCCGAGGTGGTCAAGCTCCAATCTCAAGTGATTCCAGTGGAGGACGACGACATGGCGCCCCTTGCAGAGGAAGACGCAGAGAGTGTGGAATTGGTCTCCGAGAAGGGAGAGAAGCCCTCCAGACCTCGTGCCAGCACCTTTCGTGCTTCCCAATCGGCTCAGAAGGTTGCCACAAATCACTTGAAAGGCAAGCAGACCACTTGACGAATCGAAGCCCAGTTCCTTGGTTTCGCTCATTCCCGGATTTGTGGTCAATGCCATGTGAGATCGTTGGCACTCTTTCAGGACAATACACATGGACTTCTCCTCATCCTGGGGTGGATGATGATGTTTCCTGCGGTCTTCAGTGTGATGATGATGCCCTGAATTTTGTAAGAGTGCAATCGTGCCGTGTAGCTGCATTGGACAGTCAGCAACCGGAGCACACATCCACATGTCCCGTTAATTGCGACGGTTCTGCATCCTCACATGCTTCTCCACGAGACGCATCACCTGTGAGGCCGCAGCAGAATCAGCCCGCCCAGAATCGAAAAGTGTCATTTTCGAAGTTTGCAGATGTCCACATCTATGATCAGCAGTCCGAAGCTCATGCAAGGGTTCCTATGGTTCAGCTCCATGGTTACTGTAGGACTTTCTGGCACTTCCATGGACAATGCATGGGGAGTCAAGACTGCATGAATGCTCTCAACAAACGGGCCAGCTTCGATCAGCAGATTCTTGAGTGTGGAGGAACTTTCAGCCAATTAGGTGTTAGTTCAGTTTTGCCATGTCTTTCACGCAAGCCTGCTTTCCATGCACAGGCGGCGGATGAGTTTGCTCCATTTGAGGTTGATCTCCCTTTTTGGTCGCAGATTCCAGCAAGATGTTTAGAGCAATTCTCCGACCGTCAGCGTGTTTATGTGGAAACCTGGTTCTTGTCACCTCATCGTCGAGTTTGCATCCGATCTAGGAGACTTCGCATCCGAAGTGACATGACTGCGCAGGAATTTCAGGCAGCTTGCCGAGTTCTGTGGTTCGATGTGTTGGGGCCTGCTAGTGTACTCACATTTGTGCCGGTATCACCCACGCCACCCACATTGCGCTCCACATGTGCTCATGTGATTATTGGCCAACATTTTGATGCTTCACATCGAGCCATTCTGATGAGGTGTGATTCCTGGCCAGCTTTTGCAGTCCATCGTGCGGTTCTGACTCAGGTTGGAGACACTGTGTTAGCCGTCTTTCGTACTGCTCAGCATGGAAGCACACTACATCATCCAGCTTGGTATGCTTACCTCCATATGTTCGATGAAGTGGATGCAGCACCAAGGTGGACCACATGGGATGTACCTGAGTTAGTTTCCGGTATGTATGTGGTTGGAGATGTCCGTACTGATTCTGACCATGTGCTGACTGATGCGAGTGAATCTGCCACCGACTCTGACTCTGAAAACGACGATGCCAATGATGATGCATCCACCGCAACACCCACTTCATCAGCATCAGATGTGATGTCCCTAGTCTCGTCTATCCCATTGATGCACACTGTTCCCATGGCCCCTCCGGCCTTGACAGCAGAGGAGGTCATTGATTTAGCTGAGGACGAATCCATAGTGGCACCACAATGGGATGACATAGTGACCACTCTTACAAATTCCATCTCCGACCATGATTCCATCGATGAAGTCTGGCTTGCAGTTACCTTTGGAATTGGATTGACCGATCTTGGTCGAAGGGACTGCCCGTTTCAGCCTCGTCGTGTTGATCGCCTGCTCCCAGACATTGAGAGGATGTGGGCGGACCATGCTCGATACGGCCAATTGAAGGTTTGGCTTGTCACTCCTCGACCCGACTTGGCAGTTGACCGCCCCTATTTGGTACTCATCGTTGAAGTTCACCTGCAAGGTTTGACTGATCAGGATCCTGGTGTACCTGTGTTGGTCATGGAAACTGCTGATGATCCTGGAATTGCGCACCCTGTTCCTCGAGCTCATCGTGTTTCCACACCAGTTTCCATTCTTCACATGCTGCGACAGTTTTCGTTAGCACGCTGGTGTTTGCCTCATTCAATGCGTGATGTGCTTTGGCTGCACCGAGGGCGGCCAGCTTCGTTTCAACGCCAGATTCATCTTATGGCTGGTGATTTTGAACAAGTTCACATTCATGCTTTTCCGGATTTCATTCGGGAACTTGCACCACATGTGCGGAATGCTGAACAGCTACACCTTGCCGTTCGACAGCACATGGATACAGCTGAGTGGCCTTTGTCTACCACATATCTATGTTTTGTTCATGGCATTTCTCCCACCAACTTTCCTTTGGGCACGCGATCGTGGGTTTTGTCCCAGGAAATGTTGTTTCAACCGCAGTGGCCATTTGATTTATTGCGTCTTTGGCCATTTGATCTGGACCGGGCCACATTGGGTTTCTCCTTTGCCACGCGCAATGATCCAGATCGCACGGTTGATGCCAGTGTTGAACTTCATTTTGTGGTCGACTACTCTGGAGCCAGTCCGCAAGTTCCAGTGCTTTTCGAGCAAACCATTCGCACTGTCGTTGACGACAGCATTCATCGTCAATTTCTTGCAGTGTGCATTGACCCCAGAGCAAACTCCGAAGACATTGAACATGTTTTGTCTCATGACCCCTTTTGGCATTTTCAAGACCTACCCAACATTGCACTGTTAGATGGAGCCCCTGTCGATCATCCGACTCGCACATGGCAGCACTCCACCTTCTTCACTACGAATGTTGTGGTCCAGACACGGACTGAGATGCTCCACCTGCTCTTTGAATCTCATGGTGTGGATTCGTTCTTCATGGAGGATCAGGCAGATTCAGATGACACGGTGATGCTCCAACATTCGGTTTCTCGTTCTCATCAGCCTCGTGCATTTGCTCAGATTTGTCACGCATTGATGCAGGCCAATGAGCAGTTGATTGCGGATTCTTGCGACTGCGAGCCGGAGGTTAACTTGGGTCTCCGAAGCAGTCAAATCCCAACAACTGCTCCACCCTCGAATCCTGGTCCTTGGCAGAAGGACCCTCAGGTTCTGGAGTTGCAAACATGTGTCCGACATCTTTTGCACACTCCTTGGCAGGGCTTGAATTGTGACTTCACAACTTTGCCTCCTGTTCATGAAGCTGCATTGTATGCTGTGAATCACACCAGGTCGACCGCTACTGTTGGCACCCGATATCATATCTACACTGATGGATCAGCTGGCTCTGAAGGAGCCACATGGGCCTTCGCTGTTCTGCTGGAACATCGCCATGCTGATTGGGTGAATTTCACTCGAGTTGGATATGCAGGTGGCTGGGTCGATGACGCTCTTGGACGGTTTCAGCCCACTGCCATTGATGCCGAGGCCACTGCAATCATCGCTGCAGCTGAGTATCTTTTGTCGCCTGCTTTCAATTTTGATCTTGAAGTGACCTTTCATTTTGATGCCACCAGTGCAGGGTATGGAGCTGTGGGTGCTCAACAAATTCCTGGCAGCTATTCCCAGCACTCCGAAAGACAACATCATGCTCGGCTGATGGTTTCCCTTGTCCAAGCCAAGTTTGCAGCCACTCACCATTTCCATGTCCACGCCCACGAGGGACATCCTTGGAATGAATTGGTAGACAGCCTTGCATGGAGCATCAGATGTTACAATTGGTTGCCTCCTTTCCAGGCCCTTTTAGGGAGGTCGCAGCTGCAACGACATCCACTGAAGGATTGGGCATGGCTGGAGATCCGACCGACCGCAGAATTGCCAAGCCTTGACAAGATTTTGCAGAATGAATCGGCATGGGCTCCATGCGCCTCTGGCGATCCCATACTCACCAACATCACTCAGCCTGGTCCACGATCACCCCAACAGCTGTTTGCAGCGAAATTTGTGACAGCCAATGTTGGTACCCTGACCCACAAAGTCTCCGAATTGGCCCAACAAGCTTTGGATCGAGATGTGGTGTTTGTTGCACTTCAGGAGACCCGCAGTCGTCATTCCGGTACCTTTTCCATTGGACCTTATACCAGATTCAGTGCAGCCGCAGCCACTGGCCAAGGTGGCGTTGAAGTGTGGATCAATTTGGATCGTCTGTCGCAAATGCTTGCTCATCCAATCCAAATCAGTGAGATTTGTGTGTGGCATGCCGAGAGTACCATGCTTGCATTATCCATATCCACGGGAGGCTTTGCATTGAATGTCATGAGTGCATATGCCCCGCAGGCTGGACGCACAGCCCAGGACATTCGGCAATGGTGGCAACGATTCAATGAGGCTGTCACCCACAGCCCTGTGCAAGCTCCATGGATTCTTTTAGGAGATTGGAACGCCAAGCTTGGTAGTGTCCATGATGCTTATGTTGGAGACCATGCTTTTGATATAGAAGATCTGTCAGGATCTCTTCTCCATCAAGCCTGCCAGAAGCATGAGTGGCTTGTGCCGTCGACCTTTGCATGTTGGCATCAGGGATCCAGTGCTACCTATCGTGGCCCCCGTGACTGTGCCACTCGGGTTGATTATTTCCTGGTCTCCAGCTCCTTGGCTGCCGGCATTCGTGCCACATGGGTGGATGCTGATTTTGATTTGCTGAATGGTGATCAAGATCATCTAGCGTTGGGCATGGAGTTACAATGGGCCTGGCAACCCCTGGTGCGCACTGGATTTCAGCGCAAACATGTGTACTGTCGCACCGCAGCACATGAAGCCTTGCAGCATGCCCCCATTGATTTCTTCACACCAATTCCACTTCAGCCATGGTCCTTGGATGTTAATGACCATTGGGATGCGGTTCGCACTCATCTCCAACAGGCTAGTGCTCACGCTTATCCCAGCTCGAAGCGCAAGAAACGCCAGCTTTACCTTGATGATAGGGGATGGCAGCTTGTTTGTGATCGTAAGGATTTGAAGATCCAAGCTCATTCCATTCAACGTGAATTGGCCCACAATATGCTTCGACGTTGCTTTGCTGCCTTTCGGATTGCTCATCGCAACGATGAGTTGGAAGATGATCTCCCTTCTCCAGCTGATTTGCGTTTGCAGGCTTGCCTGCTTCAGACACAACTTGCCCTCACAGTAGAGGCTCGGGACAAGTTGACCCATCAGTTTCGCCATCATAAGAAACATGCATGGAGGGCATGGGTCAAGAAACAGATTGACTTGAAGGTTCAATCCAGTGCTCCTGTTTCTAGCTCCGAAATGTTTCGCATCCTTCAGCCCAAACGCATGGTGGCACAAAAGGCAGGCACCCATCGTCGAGCTCTTCCAGGTTTGCGTACTCAGCAGGGCCGTTGGTGTGCGACTCTCCAAGAAGCAGCCGAAGCATGGCAAGATCAGTTTGGTCAGATTGAACATGCATCTCCTGCAAGTTTGGCAGACCTGCAGGCAGCAGCGATGCCCACCTGTGAACCTCGATCCAGTGAGGTCCTGACCCATGTGCCCACACTCCTGGACCTGGAACGTGCCATCCGATCATTGCAGCTCCACAAGGCCTCTGGAGTTGATGGTCTTGGATCTGAATTGCTGCGCATGAATCCAGTCCAGGCTGCCCGTAGGCTTTACCCGATTTTGCTCAAAAGTGCCATTCGCATTCAAGGAGTGGTGGAGTTGACTGGAGGATGGCTCATTCCCTTGTGGAAAGGACGTGGTTCCCCGTCCGACATGGCTGGATTTCGAGCCATCCTTTTAGAACCAGTCATTTCACGTGCATTCTCACGAGCCTTGCGCCCCAAGCTAATGGAAGAACTTACTCCTTTGTTGGCACCGGCTCATTTTGGCGGCAACGCAGGGGTCTCGATTCAGAGTCTCCATATGCAGGTCCAGATGTGGCAGGCCAATGCCCGATGCAAGCACCGTGCCCATGCCATCATATTTTTAGACATCCGAGCGGCCTACTAAAGTGTCATCAAGCCTATGTTGTCGTCTCCAGGACTTCCCGAGGTTGACATGCATTCGCTCTTTCGTGCTCTGAACCTTCCTGATTCCGTTTGGTCGGCTTTTCGTGAGCACATTCGAGACAGTTGCATTCCACGCAGTACTCCTGGAGCCCAATTGATGGCACAAGGTGTTGCCGCCCAGTTGCAGCACACATGGTTCATTGTGCCGGATGGCACAGCCATTCAACGGCCCAAAACCGGGAGCCGCCCCGGAGACCCTAACGCTGATGCACTGTTTTCGTTCATCATGGCCAAACTGCTCAATCGCATTCATGATCGACTCCGTGCTGCTGACCTCCAACCTGACCCGTGCAAAGCGATGGATTTCTCAGTGCCACGGCCACTTGGGTGGATGATGCAGCATTCCTTGTGGAAGCAGATGCGGCCCTCCTGCGTCCCAAGGTTGAACACACCCTGTCCATCATTCAGGACACCATGATTGAGTTTGGCATGCGTTTGTCCAGTGGCCCGCACAAGACAGCAGTCTTGATGTCCTTTGCAGGACGGGGCGCAGTGGCAGCACGCCAGAAGTTTGAGGCCGAATGTCGCCATCAGCTCACCATTCTTTCTGAGCATCAAGGAGCTTTGACAGTGCCCGTTGTCAATCACTACCGACATCTTGGTGGCATCCTGGTTCGTGGAGGCTCCCGAATCCAGGAACTCCGCACCAAAGAGGCTGTTGCCTTGTCAAAGATTCGACCGCTGCGTAAAGTGTTGGTTCATAAACACTTTCCAGCCAAGCACCGCCAAACCATTTTGCAGAGCTGTGGCATGTCTGTGCTCACCCTTCATGCTGGAACATGGGCCCCTCTTAATCGAGGTGAGTTTCGTCACTGGCATGCTGCTGTGGTGAAGTTGTATTCGGCATTGCATGCTCGCACTGATGATGGCCAGGTGCCCGAGTTGAATGTGTATGAATTGGCCCATCATGCTCAGCAGCCCATGCCGATGGAACTTTTGTTTCTCGCTCGATTGCGATTGCTCCTGCAACTCCTTGCCCAGAATGATTTCTGCACTCGCACTGCTGTTTTGCACAATCATGCCCTTTTAGGTTCCGCTTCCTGGTTGGGAGGCGTGCAGAAGAGTGTCATTTGGTGGAAGCAGATGCTTGATGCTGATGCATTGCCTTCAGAGCTTCAGTACCTTCATGATGGCGATACCTGGGATGGTTTGCAACAACATGTTCCGATGCTTCGAAAACAATTATTAAATGTTCGCAGGATCCACCTCTTGCATGTCCGCTCCTATGTGGAGTTGAAGTCCACAGTTGGTTCTCAGCATGCCACTTTTCATGATCTGGGATGGTTGCGTGCTGCCACAGATGACGTCGTGGCTCCAGCCGCGATGGAGCAATGGACATGCTCTGAGTGTGATGCTGTTTTTCAATCCAAGACCGCATTAGCAGTTCACCAACGCCATCGACATCAAGTTCAGGCTGCAGTGAGACGCTTTGCCATTGATAGCTGCTGTCGCAGCTGTAGTAAACAGTTCCATACTCGCCCACGGCTCATTCAACACTGGCACAGTGCCTCTACCACTTGTTGGCTTACGATCTTTCGCAGATACCAACCCATGTCTCTGGAGATGACCCAGGAGCTGATCGACAGGATCGTGATCAGGGTCTTGCATTGCACCAACAAGGCCAGAGGACGGTGGAGGATGAGCAACAGTGGCGATGGTGCACTGCGGAGGAGTTGACCCATCGATTGCCCCTGAATTCCGTTGAGGCGATTGGAGACGTCACGGCTACAGAGTTGGAATGCTGGTCCCAATGGGGTGCCCTTCCCGTGGCCAGCCGTGAAAAGAGTCAAGCTCCAGGTGTGTTGGCAGAACATGTCCACAATGTGCTTGCGGATCTCCCTCAGCTGGAACGTGATTTTTGTCAGGATGTGCACCGGTGGACGGCACCATGCCGCGATGTACCACGGCCTCTGGCCACCAATAGCAGATATGTCCTGCTCCTTTTCTCAGGACATCGAAGGCCACATGATATAGCGTGTTATTTGCAGTGGAAAACGTCGCTGCAACCGATTTGTGTGGACACTGCTGTGGACCAAGAGGCTGGAAATATCTTCAACTCCAAGCTTTGGATTGATCTGGTCAAATCCAGAAAGGTGATTGGAGCCCACGCGGCTCCGCCGTGTGAATCCTACTCCATGGCGAGGTGGCTTCTGCTGGATGACCCTGATCAACCTGCCCCACGACCTCTCAGAGATTCTCATTTTCCATGGGGAATGCCCGGCAGGAGTTATCGTGAAGCAGTCCAGTGTTTGTACGGGAACGTGTTGATGATGCGAGCAATCATCCTTCTCACACTGGTCTTTGGACAGGGGGGGGCCATTTCACTGGAACACCCAAAAGGGGTGGCTGAAGGAACAGAAGCATGGTGTGTATGGCACAGTTGTTTGGTCAAATACCTGCTCTGCTCGCCAGCCATTCACCTATTCACATTCCTCCAGGGGCCGTTAGGTCGGCCGTTCAGTAAGCCGACCACGCTGCTGTACGGAAGACTGGAATCCCTACCTCGTGCAATGTTCGCTGCATACCAGCCCGGATGGAGACCAACGGTGACCCTGCGCGGCCGGAAGGGCACAGCGTGGGCCACCACTGCAGCGAAAGAGTATCCGCCACGCATGTGTGAAGTGCTTGCTGACCAATTTGCTGCCTTCGCTCTTCGAGCTAGCATGGACCAGCCAGAAGATGATCCGGCTCATTTGTGTCAGGTGCTTCAAACACTCGGCGGCTGTTGGGATCCATACGATGAGACAGCTCGCAACTCATCGATGTTAGCTGATTTCCAGCCCAGTATGTTTACTGGCTGAAGGCTCCTTTACCAATGTGTAAGGTCGAGCAATTCAATCTGCAACAGAGCCCCACTACGGTTTTTGGGCTCTTGGTGACCCGGCGTTTCTCGTGAGACTCAAGCTGCGTGGAAACAAACAATCAGTCATCAATCAGCCACCAATCAATTTAGCATCAACTAAGCATCAACTAACCAACCATTAGTATCCATTAGTAATGACATGCAATGACCATTCACCAACCATGAATTCACCAGTCAACCAGGTCTCGCCATGGGTGGCACAGGTGGATGTGCCCACCCCGGAACTTGGGGGCGAGAGCATCACCGAGGGAACCATTGCAGAATGGACCGCCAAGGCTGGGAAAGCAGTGGCTGATGAAGAGGGGATGAATGTTGCTCCAGGATCAAGAAACTTTAAATGTACTAAAATGGTGAGAGGATTATTATGGTGAGGGGATTATTATTATGGTGAGGGGATTCTTATTAAGGTGAGGGGATTATTACCATTAAATGTACTAAAATGGTGAGGGGATTGTTATGGATTATTGTTAATCATTAATAATCCATTAATTGTGGGGGTTCCCATTTTAATGGTAAACCAGTTGGCTTTTAGGGACTGCCTCCTATTTATTTAAAAACATATTAATCCAGGGTTGGCATTAACAATCAAGCATCAAGCAACCATCAATTGACCATCAAATCATATCAAATCAATGGTTGGTAACCATCAATTGGCAAGTAAGCTGGTTGATGGTTGATCATAGGTGGTGATAACCAACGAAAAAGGGATATACCGATATAACAGCTATATGGGAGTTTCTCAAGCCAATTCGGGAAACTCAAAGTATCTCAAAGTTATGGTTGGTTTATTAAGTATAAATGGAAAATTTAATGTAAAGGATGATTTGGGGGGACCCCTATGTTGAGAAACCACCAAATCAATCATCAATTGACTGTTCATATATTCATATCCAACTAGTTGCCAACCAGTAGTTGATGAAGGGTTACCTAGTGGACGAACGGCTCAGGAATGGTTGATGAACAGTCATTGCTCATGGTTAATTCATGGTGACCTACTGGTTGGATGAAGCTGAGAACTCGTCGTTCAGCATGGATCTTGATGACGACTGGCTCAAAGGAGTGGCCTTCGAGGAGGGTGCGTGCCTCGTCTGTACACGCGGAATCGTGCTCGTCTGTACACGCGAAAAAAATCTCGGCTGTACACGCGAAACGTGCTCGTCTGTACACGCGAAACGTGCTTGTCTGTACACGCGAAAACAACTCAGCCATACACGCGCCAGAGGGGTGGGAGATTTGGTATGTTCAATCGTGCATGCAAAGGCCAGAGGGGGTGGGAGATTTGATATGTTCAATCGTGCGTACCAAGGCCAGAGGGGGTGGGAGATTTGATATGTTCAGTCGTGCATGCCAAGGGTAGAGGGGGTGGGAGATTTGATATGTTCAGGCGTGCATGCAAAGGCCAGAGGGGGTGGGAGGTTTGATATGTTCAATCGTGCATGCCAAGGCCAGAGGGGGTGGCAGATTTGATATGTTCAATCCTGCATGCCAAGGCCAGCGGGGGTGGGAGATTTGATATATTCAATATTTCATTCTGAGGCCAGAGGGGGTGGGAGGTTTGATATGTTCAATCGTGCATGCCAAGGCCAGAGGGGGTGGGAGATTTGATATGTTCAGTCGTGCATGCCAAGGCCAGAGGGGGTGGGAGATTTGATATGTTCAGTCGTGCATGCCAAGGCCAGAGGGGGTGGGAGATTTGATATGTTCAGTCGTGCATGCCAAGGCCAGAGGGGGTGGGAGATTTGATATGTTCAGTCGTGCATGCCAAGGCCAGAGGGGGTGGGAGATTTGATATGTTCAGTCGTGCATGCCAAGGCCAGAGGGGGTGGGAGATTTGATATGTTCAGTCGTGCATGCCAAGGCCAGAGGGGGTGGGAGATTTGATATGTTCAGTCGTGCATGCCAAGGCCAGAGGGGGTGGGAGATTTGATATGTTCAGTCGTGCATGCCAAGGCCAGAGGGGGTGGGAGATTTGATATGTTCAGTCGTGCATGCCAAGGCCAGAGGGGGTGGGAGATTTGATATGTTCAGTCGTGCATGCCAAGGCCAGAGGGGGTGGGAGATTTGATATGTTCAGTCGTGCATGCCAAGGCCAGAGGGGGTGGGAGATTTGATATGTTCAGTCGTGCATGCCAAGGCCAGAGGGGGTGGGAGATTTGATATGTTCAGTCGTGCATGCCAAGGCCAGAGGGGGTGGGAGATTTGATATGTTCAGTCGTGCATGCCAAGGCCAGAGGGGGTGGGAGATTTGATATGTTCAGTCGTGCATGCCAAGGCCAGAGGGGGTGGGAGATTTGATATGTTCAGTCGTGCATGCCAAGGCCAGAGGGGGTGGGAGATTTGATATGTTCAGTCGTGCATGCCAAGGCCAGAGGGGGTGGGAGATTTGATATGTTCAGTCGTGCATGCCAAGGCCAGAGGGGGTGGGAGATTTGATATGTTCAGTCGTGCATGCCAAGGCCAGAGGGGGTGGGAGATTTGATATGTTCAGTCGTGCATGCCAAGGCCAGAGGGGGTGGGAGATTTGATATGTTCAGTCGTGCATGCCAAGGCCAGAGGGGGTGGGAGATTTGATATGTTCAGTCGTGCATGCCAAGGCCAGAGGGGGTGGGAGATTTGATATGTTCAGTCGTGCATGCCAAGGCCAGAGGGGGTGGGAGATTTGATATGTTCAGTCGTGCATGCCAAGGCCAGAGGGGGTGGGAGATTTGATATGTTCAGTCGTGCATGCCAAGGCCAGAGGGGGTGGGAGATTTGATATGTTCAGTCGTGCATGCCAAGGCCAGAGGGGGTGGGAGATTTGATATGTTCAGTCGTGCATGCCAAGGCCAGAGGGGGTGGGAGATTTGATATGTTCAGTCGTGCATGCCAAGGCCAGAGGGGGTGGGAGATTTGATATGTTCAGTCGTGCATGCCAAGGCCAGAGGGGGTGGGAGATTTGATATGTTCAGTCGTGCATGCCAAGGCCAGAGGGGGTGGGAGATTTGATATGTTCAGTCGTGCATGCCAAGGCCAGAGGGGGTGGGAGATTTGATATGTTCAGTCGTGCATGCCAAGGCCAGAGGGGGTGGGAGATTTGATATGTTCAGTCGTGCATGCCAAGGCCAGAGGGGGTGGGAGATTTGATATGTTCAGTCGTGCATGCCAAGGCCAGAGGGGGTGGGAGATTTGATATGTTCAGTCGTGCATGCCAAGGCCAGAGGGGGTGGGAGATTTGATATGTTCAGTCGTGCATGCCAAGGCCAGAGGGGGTGGGAGATTTGATATGTTCAGTCGTGCATGCCAAGGCCAGAGGGGGTGGGAGATTTGATATGTTCAGTCGTGCATGCCAAGGCCAGAGGGGGTGGGAGATTTGATATGTTCAGTCGTGCATGCCAAGGCCAGAGGGGGTGGGAGATTTGATATGTTCAGTCGTGCATGCCAAGGCCAGAGGGGGTGGGAGATTTGATATGTTCAGTCGTGCATGCCAAGGCCAGAGGGGGTGGGAGATTTGATATGTTCAGTCGTGCATGCCAAGGCCAGAGGGGGTGGGAGATTTGATATGTTCAGTCGTGCATGCCAAGGCCAGAGGGGGTGGGAGATTTGATATGTTCAGTCGTGCATGCCAAGGCCAGAGGGGGTGGGAGATTTGATATGTTCAGTCGTGCATGCCAAGGCCAGAGGGGGTGGGAGATTTGATATGTTCAGTCGTGCATGCCAAGGCCAGAGGGGGTGGGAGATTTGATATGTTCAGTCGTGCATGCCAAGGCCAGAGGGGGTGGGAGATTTGATATGTTCAATCGGGGATGCCAAGGCCAGAGGGGGTGGGAGATTTTGTGTGCGTGGGTGAGCCTGGTTTGTGTGCGCAGGTGAGTTTGCTTTGTGTGCGCTGGTGAGTTGGATTTTGTGTGCGTGGTTGAGTCTGGTTTGTGTGCGTGGGTGAGTCTGGTTTGTGTGCGTGTGTGAGTTTTGCCTGTGTGCGTGGCTGAGCGCGATCTGTGTGCGCGGCTGAGGCGTTTACCTTCGAGGAGGGGAAGTCGACATCCAAAAATGGTGTACCACCCGGAACTGTGCCCATTTCCCTATGCAACTGACGGCTAGGATGACGAATAGGTACCGTCATTGATGGGCAAAACCATTTGTTGGTCAAGCATCATGAGGCCTCAGTAGCCTTATTGCCCACAAATCATCAGTGAGGCCGTTTCAAGCGCAAACCACTAGACTTGACCATGAACCACCAGTTCACTTCAGATGGTTACCTTGATGGGAAGCAGATCCGACCAGATCCGACCAGATCGTACCCTGTCCGCCATCGCCTGTTCGCCTCGCCCTCCCAGGTTGGGGAGAACGTGAAGAAGGACCAAGTCATCGCCACCATCGAGACCGACAAGGCACCTAGGGAGCACCCCGGGTCAGCAACAACTCGTAACAACAACCGGTAGCTTGACATTTGTAGAGCGGTGAAAGGTCTTTGACTGATTTTGATCCTGGGTGCTTAGCCAAAAAATCCATCAATTCACCATCAGGTTCCTGTAGTCCGGGAGAAGACCTGTTGGAACCAAACACGGAACTCGCACGATCGGGATCAGACATGATCCATTTGAAAACGATGAATTTAGCGCGTAGGCTCCCACCCTGACAGATCATGTTCAGCAGATGTTCAATGCGAACGGGTTGTTGATTCATGATCATCCGTGACATGACGCAAGAAGGATAAAACGCCATGGGTTGTTCAAGGAGAACTTGGAATCACCAGAAATGATGACTTTAGATGAGAAACCGCCAAATTCAGGGGAACACTATAGATTCTGATATTGATGTGGGCACCTGTCAATGCGGGTGTGTGCCCCCCACCTCTCGGCGGCAATCCCCTCTTAATTAGCCACTATTTATTGTAGCTTCTGTAGAGCTTTTTATCAGTTTACCATTGTGAATCACCTAGAGGAGATGAGATGGTTTACCATGGACCATAGGTGATCGTTTACTATAGGTGATGGTTTACCATAGGTGATGGTTTACCATAGGTGATGGGCACAATCAACCATCAATCAATAGTATTTGATGATGGCAACTATTCACTACGATTAGCCATTACAACCCACCATCAACTATTCACCAGTATCAACCATTGTCAAGCACTTTTCACCATCATCAACCACTACTATCGGCCATGATTCGCTTGGGCCATGCTCATTGGCTTAGTCAAACCAATCTGGGCCCAGGGGTCCTTCCAACATGCGCCACCCTTCAGGTCACCGTGGATGTGAAAGCGCCACAAGACGGTCAACTTCTAGAGATCAAACTCCAGGTTGGGCCCAGCCACTGCCTTGAAGCAACGGTCGTTGATGCTACTATTGGTTGGTTGGGTTGGGTGGGATGGTTGGTTGGTTGAGATATGGTAGGTTGGTTTGGTGGGTACTGGACTCCAGGGATTCTTGGCCCAGGCTGCTTGAACTAATCCCCGGCTGCAACTTATCAACAGTTGTATCTAGGCCTGGATTCTGGCTGACCACCTTGTTGCCAAGTAGTGGCCCAGGTTGACGCTATTGAAGGTTCTAGGGTTTTGTACTGTAATTGTTGGCCACAGCCCTGCTGCAAAGTGTTGATTCACCCCAGGTGGAAGTGGTCGGCAGTGCAACACGAGCTGAAATGCTTTGGCTGGCTTTGGCAATGCCCAAAGATCTTGAATTTCAATATATACATATATATATATATGTATATATATGATTATATGTATATATATATATATGTATTTGTTTATACACATATTTATGCATACACTCTCAAACATAACTGCACACATCATATATATATATATTTACATTTACATATGTATATATATATATATAAATATCATGATATAACTTCAAAGTTTGTTGAACTTTGGTTTTATTTTTCAGAACAATTTGGTAGCATTCAAGCAGGCACCCGTGAAGGTCCGAATTTCATCATTGTTGAAAGCACACCGAAACACTTACACAATCTTAAGTACACATTGCAATTCCAAGGCGTTTCTTCTTCCACATTGTCATTCCCCAAAGGTTTGCATTCCCGAAGTCACTGATTTCCTGAGCAAATCCGGAGAAGGGTTCGAGGAAGATCCCTCACGAGGCCGATGAGACTTGTGAAGTGGGACAAGTCTTAGCGGTGTCCAAGCTGCATAGCGATCTGATTGCGCCACTGGAAATACGCGACCTTGGGAAACGCTGCTGGGTTGGTGGGCTTTCTTCTTGTTTTACTCCAATTTTTCGTTGGATTCTTGTTTTCGTTGTTACCTTTTTGGATTCTTGGCCCAAGGAAATTGATGTTTGGGAAAGATTTTCTTGGTGAAACCAGGCACGCTGGGGTAGACCCCCAGCCTTAGTAGAAGCCGTGGTAAGTTCCGCAGCATTTCTTTGGAGAGAACAATACCCCCGGGATGAAGAGCTGGATCTACCATCGACAGCCCAAGCGGGATCGATGGTGGCACGACGACTGTTTCGTTTGGATCTCACTTGTTGTCAATCATCAACCAACCACTGGGTGTAGCTCCAGTTGTATCTCCAACTTGAGGATGTCACATATTTTCACCATCCTTATGCTGTATCCAACGTCACCACTTCGAGGTCACCGCTCTATCACCAGGGGCTGTTCATTGGGGTACCAAAATGATGAGTCCAGTGGGGAAACCTTGCTGATGATCATTGTTGGAGATGAAATGCGCATCAAATCAGTGTTAGATATAGTTGGAAGTAATGATTAATCGTTGGAAATAATGATAACTATGTTCATTGGTTGGAAATAGCAATGCACGATCAATGACATGAAGCCCTATCAAAAGTACTTAATCACCAGTACCGCTGCTTGAGAACAGGAAACATATACAACTAATAATGATGCTGAACATGTGAACCCCTATTAAAGAGGTGATGAATCATCACCATCATTACAGAACTAATCACCACTATTAGAGATCAAGCCCTATTCTCAATAATAACTCTGATTAGTAGTAAGAATACCAAGAATGCAGATACTAATCGTATTATAAGTAGTGATAAAAAGTATTGTCAATAAGTGATGCTATTATCAAAACAATCATTAGGAACAATACTGATACATACCAGTCAGTTCACTATCTAGAACGAATCAGTAATACAAAGCCAATCAATGTAACACTGACTATTGGTAGTAAAAAGTATAATTAAGAACTGATGGTAACTATACTTATAGTTATGGTTGATATTTGTAAGATAGTATGATAAGAGCTATTAGCAGTAGTGAAATTTCCTTACTACAACTATTACTACAATAACTATTATCTTTAAGTAATTGCTATTCATAGCTTTAGTAATTATCATCAATAGATCCAATATATGTGCTAGGTGGTATTGAATTAGAATGATATTTACTTGAGCAACTACCAATAGCTATGGTTGCTACAGTATTATATCATGTTGATAATCATTGCTTTTTATCATTGCTATTATGCCATATTATTTCTATATCAGAAGGATGGTTCCTATTATAGTTATCCAGTAGTTAACAAGTTAGTTCAGTGATAAACTATTCTATAGTTAACTATAGGTTGCTGTTATCCAGCAATTAGTTAACAAGTTAGTGATAAACCATTCAAGTTAGTGAACAACTATAATTGCTATCAACTACCATCAACTATAATTAACTATAGTTAATAAACTACCATCAACAACTATAGTTAAGAGTTGCTAAATCTGTTGCTATCACTTCACAACTGATCCCTGCGCCCAGGTGCTGGGCCCTCCCGGCGAGGGCGGAGCGGTGCCTGAGCCCGCGGCTGAAGCGGCGCCCGCACCCGCCGCTGAAGCGGCGCCCGCGCCGGCCAAGCCGGCGCCCAAGGCGGCGCCCAAGGCGGCGCCCAAGGCGGCGCCCAAGGCGGGCGACCCCCGGGGCGACCAGGGGTCGCTATGGATGGCCATCAAAGTCATGGCTATGACTTATAATAGCTTATAACCATTTATAACCAACATAATATAACAGAAACTAACAATAATGGCTTATAACCAACATAATTTCACCGTCCCTATGGATGGGTCAACAGAAACCAACAATAATGGCTTATAACCAACCAAATCAATCCAAATCAAATGTCATGATGGACAAAATGTCCCTTGACGATTTTGAGAAAGCATCACTTTTGGGGGACAAGTTATGCCCGGATTGATGAACCCTGAAGATATATGTCAATTGGGTAACCAATTTATCAATTTGGAAGGTACCAATTTACCAGGAATCCATGATTTTTTGGGCCCTCCTCATTTAACCAGGGTTTGTTTATCCAGGGTTGGCACTAACTCTACTTTGGCCGGTCGTGCTTCCTGGGGAACACCGCGCGCACCAGCAATTCCTGCAGTACCGGCTATAGGATTGCCCTATGACCGTTCCATTGTTAGTGATGGCTCATGGGGGATTGTAGAAATGGGATTTATGCAAGCACTTCTCGTGGCAACAATAGGGATATAATCTAGACATGTGATTAAATGTAGGATCAAAGTATATGCACATTTTATATCATCTTATCATGTACTTCTGTTTATTCACGCATGTAATTCATATGTTTTATGTGTATGAGGCCAACTGGGCACTGACTTAGTAGTTGATATGGGGAATTCAACAGGGAGACATGTATTCCTTCTATTTGTGACGGTTTCTCTTTTTTGCAGATGAAAAAGGAAATTTCAATTCTCAGATAATTTTGACTTGCTTGTTCTCATCCCAGAAAGAGTGACCTATGTTGGAGAAGGTAAGCAGAACACCGGCACCTGCATACTTGTCCTGGTGCTGGTGGTGAGTGTTGGTGGGTGATAGCCGAGACAGCCCAAACTATTCATCGGGTGGTTCCCATTCTCTCTGCAAAGGCTGCGCATCAACGCTCTGTACCTCTTCCATTCCCATTCGAACAGTGAATTGATGGTCGCTACTTGGTCGCTTTCACATTTTCTATCCCAGGAAATAGCATGGTCGGGTTGACCGATATTTGGGATGAGTTAAACACCACCAACCAGATAGTCATTGCTGATCTTTGCTACGATGTTGACCTGCAAGCGGTTTCGGGCAATTGATCACCATCGCAACCAGGATCTCATCACCCCGTGAGATTTTTGCTCCAAGAACTTCAGCTCTTCACTTGGAGAGGAACCACGCTCTTGGCGCTTGACTTGGCATAAATGGATAGGTTTGATATGGGTGTTTCTCAAAATATTGGTACGGGATTCCTAAATCATCCTTTATGATGAACCATTTATATGTATATACATAAATATATATACATAGTAGTGAATCATCTTTTTTTTGGGTTCCCTATTTTGAGAAACCCCCATATGGTTTTACATTGCTTTACTGAAATTTTTCTGTCAACTTCCCTCCCTACTTGCGGAATATATCTGCTTACATTCCTGGGCCTCCGCAGGCTGAAGCCAAGCCTGCCAGTCAGGCGCTGGCACGTCGAAATCCATGGTCCTGGATTCATTTTCCCGACGGACAGCTTATGGCGGGACATTCCTTCCGTACTGGACTGTTTTGGGAACTGGACAGAGCACCACGCGCAAGTCCTGGGTACCTCGGAAATCCGATATCCATCAGCATTCATGAACCATCCAGCCAATCATTCACCATCAATAAACCTCACTTGGTCATGATCATCATATCATCAATCATGTGAATGTTTTCTAACATCAAGGTCCTGGCTGGTACGCAACCTCTGGAATCATCTAGTGGTCTTGCACCACTGTGGCTCATTCCCCGTGGCATTTCGAAGCGCAGGCTTCGACTGCTTCCCCGCCATCCTCGCCTGAGCGTGGGGAGCGGAGAGAGAAGATGACCAGATTCTCAGTCGAACTTGGTACCATGGGTGACTTCAGGGTGGTTTATACACAATATATTGTCAGTAATATACATATACAATATATATCTCTATAGAGTTGTATATAGATATGTGCTTTTTCTTGTGGAATATATATATATATATGTAAATAGTGGAAATTATGGTAATTAAGGTTTCTGAAACCATTTTTCATAACGTACTTGCCTGAAGTTTAGCAGATGGCTCATGGTCAATGCTGGATGATGGCTGCATTTCCATCCCGGGGATGATCAGCTAGAGGGTCCACCAGCTAGCTTAGTTGATGAGTCGCTTAAACTCCTGAAAGCAATTCACCAAGGTGTTCGAATGAGGTGACCAAAGCTGGCTTGTGATTAGGAGCTATGGAGCCAGGAGTAACCCTATACCCCTTTAAGGGAGGAGGTAACGACTTACCAGGGGTGTTCCGATCATATGGTCGATAGGTGGCCTATCAAAACTTGCCGAGCATTTTGGACGTCAAATCCACACCTGGCCGAGCCAAGGAATGCGTCAAGCCATAGCTAGGAATCTGAAAGAATCGCAGAACACCCTGGTTGCTCGGCTGCAGCACAGGGGGTCGGATGAGCTCGGGAGAGAGGATTGGAGAGAGGAGAGGATTGGGAGATGTCTAAGCAACGAGGATGTACAAGGATCATCATAAGGATGGTATATGGATATTATGAGTATATATACATAGAAGCAGCATTTTGACATGGCAACGGCCAACGGATAAAACGACACGAGATGTACGTTTGGTCATTTGTAGCTTATGTTGAATTGGCTGGCTAATGGTTCATAAGTAGGAGATCATCAGCAACAAAACCCGCAGCTTTTCCTTGGCATCGAATAGGGGTTCTGACAGATCCTTTCTTGGATCTCGCCCTGCGCTACACAGTTCACGTCAAGGACATGTTCTACACACCTAGGATTGGTGAGATACTGGGTAGAGAGACATTTGTGTGTGACTAGTGATAATTATGTGTGTGATAAGTGATAGGTATTCAAAAGTCATAATCCACGCGGCTTCATGTGTATCAATCTATGGCTCACATCAAGCTCACCAGGCAATGCTGACGACCTTCCAGGAAGTAGACATGTCTGGCCTCATCAAGATGCGAAAGGATGGGGTTGAATCGGATGGATCGTGGAGCAGGTAACAGGAAGTTGCGGTAGCCAGAACTGGATTCTGATTGCAGGACATCAGAGTCCTATGCTTGGGAACGGCCTAAGGGGATCAATGCCATGAGTTTTATTAGAAATCAGTTCTAGGGTGTGAGATGACTCAGCGGGGCCTGACTCTTTGTGGAGCACGACATGTCACGAGCTGCACAGGAGTACAAGGATATCTTCCAAGCCTCCCACGGTGCCAAGTTGGGTTTCCAGTCGCCTTTCTTTCTCGCGCGGCTGCCTGGGACTCCATGTTTGGCGGTGGCCATCACTGCTGACAGATACTGTAATGATGGTTTGGCGAAAGGGGTACCACCCTGGTCCACCCTGCATCTCTCAATGGTAACTGATCAAACGAAGAAGGACCCCACACCGCGTTCAGGTCAGATCTTCCTGGCGACCCAAGGGACCAGTGGGTACTTGTACCATACAAGGTGGTTCACTCGTGTTAGCCTTGTGATGATTGTTATGCACGTTGCAATCATTGCCTTTCTCAAACATGGCAATTGCAGACTGAAACAGGGGAGGACGGCTCTTGAAGAAACTTTCAACGAAACTCTGTTGTGGCTACCAGGAGTGTCACCTAAATTTTGAACATCAACTAACAAGGTCGTAAGCAGTGGAACATTTGCAGGGATCCGTTTGCAGATGGTTCAATCTTTGCAAGAGCCTAGGTTTGCGGTTTGGCAACTGAGGCCAGTGCATATGCGCTGAAGCAGATACCGGCGCTGAACGCCTACATCGATAACTCGTGCTTTGACTTGGGCTGTGAAAAACTGGAAGGAATCGTTTCTGAATACATGTATTCCCTTGAACTTCAGAATGTGAACACATAGGGAATGCATGGGAATGCATAGTTTTGAAAGGGACCCTAGAGAGTTCTGAAACTGGAATACATGGGGTGAACTCTTGAACTATGTATTGAACTAGGTGAGATTCTTCAACAACTGGACATGTGATGAAATGCTTGTGACTTCTTGTGGCTCTGCAGAGGGTTCACCTGGGGCTTGGGACGGGACAAACTGCGATTCTGGCAGATGTTTTAGAAGGAAGACCGACAACCAGGATCAACACTTATTTGAACCTGTACCAGCTATGATGGTTGTTAGGTACCATAGCAAACGAGAATAACATAGAATAACCAGGAAGTACCAAGGCCAGTAGCAACAATAAATGCCTTTGAACCATTACCAGCTCTCATTCGCCACGACTTACCATCACTGATATCCATTTTTGCAGGCGGCATTTACTATGTCCGTTTTCGCTGCTTTTCTCCGACCTCCCTGAAAGGAGTTGATCTATATGAACCGCTCCGTGAAAATGCCATGTGAGCTCTTTGCTTGGTATCTCATGGTATCTCAACTTGTGCTTATTTTGTTCAGCACTGCACGTAGGGTTCCAAGAATATTGTGATCTGATGAAAGGTCAATGATGGTTAACGGATCACCCATTTTGTCCTCTTGTCAAGTTCTTTCAACTCTAGTTCTGCGATTCTAGTTCTAATGATGGAATTATCAATGCATGATCATGTCAATGCTGGTTCAGTGATCGTGAATTCAATGTGGTTTGCCCGGCTTTTGAGTGATCAACGAGCACGAAAGCATGCTTTAGCTGTGAGCACAGAAGCACCACGCAAGTAACCGCAAAATTCGCAACAGGGGTCATGGCTAATGTATCGCCACACCAGGGGCTCAAAGAGACAGGCTTAGGGTTGGCAATTTGGGTCCTGGTACCTTCAGCTATCCTGAGAAGAATGATGTTGATTATTTTTCATAGGACCTCTCCCATGAATTGAAGGGGTCGCAGGTCCAACACCTCATCGTGCAGTCTTAAAATCCGTGGTGATGTTGATGGTACCCAGGGCCCAGACGAGGAGGGACAGGATAACCACAATTTACATCCATTTACTGTCAGCAGTGATTTATGGAGCTCTGAACACTCGTTAATAAATCATGGCCAATATTGATACAGTCCAGTCCTTGTGAAGCATTGCTAGTTGGCTACTAGTTCTGAATCACCATGACTGGAAGGACTAGTACTGGTTGGAAATATATTGTCGAGCACATTCGAGCACCATGTTTCCTAATGTTTCCTAACCCTCCAATATCCTCCAATCCTTCGTTGGTACGCCCCTGACCAACCCCTTGGATAAGGACCAATGAGATTGTCTACAGGGACTACATCAACATCGGCTTTGCGGCTGCGACACCCAAGGTCGGTGGTAGTACGCGATTCGTTTGGCTGGAGACCACCTCCAAGAGATGACTCGCAGCTGTGGATAGCCGTGGTTGTGCCCTCTTCGTTTCGAGCCATGGCTCTCAGTTCATGCACTCTGAACTTCATGCGGTAACTGAAAGCACCACGGTTCGTTTCTGGATATTGCACACACACATTACATATCCATTGGTCATCATTGGTCCATGGGAATCCACTCATCTATTTTTTGAATTTTTTGAGCGCTTTTTTAACCTGGAAGTTCTGTGTGAGAACCTCGGCAGCGACCAACATCCGCTCCAGGGCCTAGTGACTCCGGTGATCAAGAACTTGGAGTCGAAGAACCTCGCTGAGGCCCAGCCTTGGCACAGCGGTGCCATGTCTCGCCTTCCCGGGTCAGAACGCGGCTAGTAGCTGTGCTAGTAGCGGTTTGGCGGTGCCATGCGCTGCCTAAGGAATCACAGGAACGACCAACAGCCAATGCCGCCCTGAAGCACGCGAGTGAAGAGACTTCCGATAGCATTGCGGAGCATTTTGTGAATGAGCAGAGTAGACTTGCATTCCTACACATACTTGCTTGATCTCAACGGTGCATATATGGCTAAAGAGAGAGGACGCATGGTTTCTTGGAAATCACGCGGTGTCCCGATCCAAAGTGGGACCATCCAGTGGACCAGCTACCAGGGAATCAACCCGAACATCACCATGTTATTTATATTCATTCAATACCGGTATATAATGGAAGATCCATGGATGCGTGAACTCCCTATATATGACACTGAAACACCGCCCATTTATGGGACTTTTTTATGTTTAATTGATTTGACGTTTTTTTCTCGATCTAGCTGTATCAGCATGGGTAACTTCCATGACATGACCAAAAATACAAATAGTGACCAATGACGGTACCAGTACGTGGGTAGTCATTGTTGGTGATACATCATGCCATCATGCCATGTTCGCCAACGCAAAGGGAAAAGTAAGGACTACTCGGTCACTGGGCATTCATGCCCAACTAGGTCAAGAGCCATCATAACTGTTTGGTAAATTGCAAGCGGGACTGGCGGGACTAGCGCGAAAAAAACAAGTACTTACGTTATCGTATCCTTTGATGGGAGCCAAGACAAAACACCCTTTCTCAGCGGTGTCTCACTATCCCTCTTTATCTAATTTGTCTCTGAACTAATTCTCCTCGACGTCTCATTCTCTGGTCTCTATCCTCTGAACATCTCTTAACTAATTCTCTTTTTCTCTATCTCTGTTTCTCTATTCTAAGAATTTTATCCTTGTATTCTTTTCCATTTATTACATTTATTACATTTTCTTCTCTTGAAGCGCTGACACGACAGGTGGAATCCGAATTTGCCAAGTTCGCCAACCTGGCGAAGAACGACAAGTTGAGCTCCTTGGACCGCAGAACTCCGTGGTTCGCTCCGCGGAGCCCAGCGCTTGCATGTCGGCTCCACCGTTGGGGGCGTGGCAGAGCTCGGGGTGAATGCAGATATGTAGCCTAGGTACCTTATAGGTAGCTTATAGGTAGCTTGTAGGTACCTTATAGGTACCCTATAGGTACCTTATAGGTACCTTCTGGTACCTTGACTCAAACATTCACATATGGGTGTTTCTCAAGTCATATGGGTACCCCCAGTTATCATCCTTTATTCATCTTTATTCACCATTTGTAGTACGAAAGCAACCATTACTTTGGGGTTCCCTGTTTTAAGAGACCACCATATATGCAATAAATATTTTATGTCTCTTTATCATACATTAGATGAATTGATGCACGGGAATGACCACGTCTCAGGAAAGGATAAAGGGAATCATCCTCATGGTCCTAGATTCCGACGCACCGTTGCTCAGCCATGGATGACATCACTGGGAACACCTTCACCATTACCAATGGAGGCGCACAGGGATGGGCGGCCGGAGATTTAACCTGCAGGTCACGTGCGTGGTTATCCAACTTGTGAATATAGATCTACACAATCTACACAACCTCTGCATGGTAAAACAACGAATGATCATGGATGATCATGGTTGATGATTCTGAATAGTACCATCTGCTGATAATCAGTACGATCCTGATTAAGTCATTTACCAACCATTCTGAACCATGATCCAGTGGATGGTTTTCTGACCACTGCGACACAAGCATTGCTTTGCTCATGACCCCAAGTTGATTGCCAATGAAATATGAGGCTCACCACCTTGACCGAGTGCAAAATCAACCATGGGATTTTCAAGTGTAGCTTCCCAAAGTGGTTGGACTAATCACCGATGAATGTTTGATGATGGTTCATTTTGATGCCTCAGTTCATGATGGTTGAGAATCGCTGACAATTTCTGAAACCTGGACTCCAAAACCGCTCCTACGCAGGTGCTTTTCGTGTTAGGAAGGATGCAATAGAATACGTGACACAGGACTATTCAGAAGACCAAGACAAGTTGCAGTTGAACAAGTAGAGCACGCTTTGATTTATTGGAAACGAGCTGCATCTACGGGTCCCTGAACCCTGGTGTGGTCCCCCCCAAACCATCCAAAGGTTGCCGTTCTGCTCAGCACGGAAGCCATGAACCATCACTGCTTGCAACCCGTTGGACAAGCACTGCCTCATCCTGAAACATTGGAAGCTATCCATGACGATGGGGAAGTAAGGAAGACTGGAAGCTATCGGTGCAAAGAATGTTTTAGCTCGTGGATGAGATACTGGCGTTGGCGACGCTCCGAGTTCGCTGGGATCCGGCGTTGGAACTTTTCAGCAGCGTCATCAGTGTTGAACTTCTGTGATCTTCTACGACTTAGCTACACGGGGCACCGGGTCAATACCCTGTGGCTGTTTACACCCCGCAAACGACCAAACTAGTCCAACTCTTAAGATTCCACAAGAAGCTCCCCCCCTTTCTTCACAGGTTGATTTTGACTGATGGTATCTATTCATATCTCTTCCAGATCATCGTATCAATCGTGTCTATTCCAGATCATCACTGTCATATCTGTCATTCATGATTTGTAGGCCATGTATGGCCATGTTCTATCCCTCGTCCAGCAACCACCTTTCACCCTGGCCACACGGCTCGAGCCTGGTCCGGGACAGCTGGACCGTCGCATCCTGCCACTGTTGAGTCCATTGTTTCAATGGGTCCAAGGCATTTCTTTGCGAACCCAACGGTAGTGAAATGATTAGAGGCTAGTTGCTTTGGTATCTTAGGATATCTTAGGTAAGTATGCCGAGTAACTTTCATTCGCTTAGGTTACCATCCAGCAACTTTCACCATGGCTCCCCGAAACCGATTAATTTTCGGAGCACCAGTAGCGTGTTGAACCACTGCTTGCTACGACGGCCTTACAGCATCACCAGTCGCCGCCTCCCCCGCCATGGCATTGCGAAAGGGCATTGTATCCGTGGCAGGTCAAGAGGTGAAGGTGTCAATTGGCTGGCACCAGAGCCGCCGTTTGTGGTGGTTGATGGGGGCTGAGCAGATCCATAGTCACGACATAGCATGATGTCGCAGCCAGCCGACCTCTCTGGTGTGGACAATAGGTCCATGCTGACGGGGATGCATGCATGGTTTGTAAGGGTTAAAGACTAAGAAGCGTATAGCTCAACACAGACATTTGGCTTTGATTTGAGGTCCAGAAACTTATCCCCGAAGTCTTTTTGCTTGGGTTGCGACTTGAAGTGTTACTTCGGATCTTGGTTTGCAACACTTCAATGATGTAATTTTACTATAGTTATACATGCTTTGATTTTTGTGGTGTGTACATATACACTATTGCATGGAAAACAAAAAGGACAACTTTGATCTTGGGATGTCTTGAGCACAACTACCCAGCCAATTTCTCGTGCTTATGCTTGGCGACATGACCACTCTATCTCACCCAATATTGTGAGATCCCCACCAAAAACGAACACTCCACTGTTCGAAGTGGCAATAGGTTGGTCTCAAGTTGGTGTGGGTCAAAACCCTGTACCTCTGGTTCGCCCATCATTCACCATTGTTTTCCCTCCTGTTGTTGGTGATTATTCCCCATAAGTTGGTTGATTCATATTGACCCGCAGCTGACTGAGCAAAAATTTCACGCTGAATTGACCTACTTTGCCACAACATGCCACGACTTTTCCACTACATGTATCAGCTATGATCACCCTGTGGATGACGCGCTGCGTCGCCGAGGAAGAACACGTTTTTGGACGATGTGCTCGAGGATGGTAGCAGTAGCCCCGAGTCAGCGACCCGCAGCGCACCTGAGCTGCAAGCCGACAGTCACGCGGTAGTGGGCCACATTTGTCAATGGCAAGGAAGGATGATTAGAATATGATTTGACAGAAAAAGTGGTAGAAATTAGCAGGAGATAATATAATCGTAGAATGTGTTTGAATGGATTAGATATATGTATATATTTGTACACTCAAGTGATAGAATGAATATGATGGATAGATATACTAGCAATCTGAGGGATACAGTCCATCAATGGCTCTCAACCATTGTTGCACCAGGGGTGACCGTCTGGATCAAAGCAACTGTTGAGCGTGTACATGTTACACGTAGTGATACTATCCTCCCAAAACAACCATCCACCATCCAAGCATGCACGAATAGGAAATCCCTTTGTCATGGTATGGTTTCACTGTCCCTTTGTCAGGGTCTGAACACCTGTATAGTTGATGGTAGGCTATTTCACAATGGTCAAAAGTTTGCTTGTGCACGTATTGCACAAACACGTTATGTACATATACGACCAGTTTGTACCGTTTGCCCGGAATGCATGGTATGTTGGGGCAGGAGGTACATGAAATCGTGGTATTTACATGCATTTACAATGAATTCTTCGAGTCCATACATGACCGACTCGTGTGTTGCGGCGGGTCGAGCTTGGCAGTTCCAATTGCAAGTGCTGTAAGGGTCGTCGAAAATGCGGGTCCCAAGGTGGCCATTTTCTTGTCTCGGCCACAAGTCACGCTTCCTCCTTTCCCCAGTTTACATAGTGTTCCATGGGCCTGGCATTTTTATATCTCAACAACGATCATTCATCTTACACCCAACTAACATAATGTTCATGAGCCTGGCATTTCTATTTTAACAGTCATCACTCAAATGGACCTGTTTGAGTCTGGGCGAACGGCGCTGACTGGCCCTACATATACCAATCATCTATTTCCAGGAAAATCCCCCACATGTATCTCTACATCGGGGTGTTTCTCAAAACAGGGGTACCCCTAAATCACCCCTTCTGCGTCATTTATAGTAATAAACCTAATAACTCTGGGGGTACTCCTACTTTCAGAAACCACCACATTGGTGGTTGTTTTACCAAAAGTTTGTTGGTGATCATTCCCTATTCTAATCCCATATATCCCTGGTTCCCCCATCATTCACCATTGTGTTACCTATAGTTTTGTTGGTCATTATCCCCCATCGTGAAGTGCTTGACCCACAACTTGACCCACAACTGGTCCCAGCTTCGTTCGCACCCCGATCTGCCCAGCTTCCCTCCGCTCAGATTATGGAGCGCGCCACCTGTCCCGTCTTCTCGCACCCAAAGGAGGTACCTTTGTGGCGGTGCCCACCCCCAATTTGTGACGCGAGGTCACCATTCATCAATGAAGCAACCATGATTTTACCATCACCGAAGCATTAATGCTTGATGATCCATTAGATATCATGAGATTTTTTTGTTGATTGACTAACCAATTGATAATCCATTAACTCGCCATCAATAGAATCGTTGATCATCTGTCGAATAGCCATTAACCATGTGCTAGCCATTGATTCGGCCACCTTACACCATCTTACAACAACACATAAATCGCAAATCTATCGCAACGTAAGCAGAGCATGAGGCCTATGGTTGGGGAATGTCCCAACCGGTATACACAGGTAATCACCTGTCACCAAGATTGAAATGTTTGCAAACCGCAAATGTTGGCCTGGACCTTTTTGCATAGACAAAACGTAAACATGATGTATATATACGAATAACAAACGTAAACATATATGATCCTATGATGTGTATATATATATATAGACATATATAGATATTTGTGTTACCTATAGAGTAAAGTATATAGTGAGTATAGACTAAATTGTGACCGTTGTGAGCTGTGCAGTGTGTTAGGTTTCTCTGGTTGGTTTCCATCCTCGCATTGTGTTGTTTTTGGTGTTGTTGTCAATTCGCATATTGCTATGATTGGTGGTTGTGCAGTCTTTGTTGCCCGCTATTGTTGGGCGCATGGCCAACCAACAATGCCAGTCATTAGCCAAACTATCATGCCCGACTATGTTTGTTAGTCTTTTTTTGTCGCTTGTTGTTTGGTGGCTGTGATTGATGCTTATCATCCCTGACCATGAGCAACCAACCACTAGGAGCCTTTTATACCAACAAGACAGACCATCATGATTGGTTCGTTACTTGTTCCTGTCGTTCGATACCGGTGGTCTTTACAAACCACTACTTACGAACAATACAGACCACACATGACCGTTCTTATCCAGCGTTTGCCAGCCATTCATGACCATTCTGATCCATTCTGAATCCTCGGTTGACCTCTCCTAATCGGTTGCATTTTGAAGCCTTCCGCGCCCCTCCAGGCCAGCTTCGAGATTCCACCAGAACTGCTGGAACCCATTCGGGTGGCTGGGCCGAGCAGCCATCGATTTACACATTCATCAGCCGATCGAATCCGCAGAAAACCATGGAATTTGAATGACTTTGTATGGATCATACGGGGATTTCAAAATCGGGTGGTTCATCATCTGTTGATTTACACGGATCAC
The DNA here is from genome assembly GCA_009767595.1 of Symbiodinium kawagutii. NCBI lineage: Eukaryota > Dinophyceae > Suessiales > Symbiodiniaceae > Symbiodinium > Symbiodinium kawagutii. The sequence goes on from VSDK01012280.1 coordinate 221,735, forward strand.
ATAATTTATATTTGTTGGATGTTCAATAGATTTTAGCCATTTGGAGGTGCGTTGGAGATCTTGTCTTCGTCTATCGGCGGAGAAGTGATGCTCATGGTCATCCCCTCATCGTTGCTTCATGGTGATTCATCTACCACTGGTGTTTTCTCAAAATAGGAGTACCCCCAAATCATGAAATATCAACCATGCATGTATAGAAACAAACCAACCATTTTTGCCCCCCCCCCCACATTGAAAAACCATGCTGGCTGGGCTGTGGATCAAGCAACCCGTGGCTGCATCCACATGAGTCATGACCGGCCAAGCATTGGTCATGTTTCAGGGGTTATGTTAGGTTTTTCAACCTGGGATGAGCATCTCACCAGGCGTTCAAACCGCCAACGATTGAGCGGATTGAGCTGCAAAGGGCGCAATCCTTAATAGCTATGAATGGCTTTTTGACTAGCTCCGAGTAACCAGAAGTTTTATAATTACCATTGATAACCACCGGATTAATGACCACTATGATTATTGAGAATCCAGTACCGTGAAACAACTAAGTATTCACATCAGTGATGAGTTCTCCCCTGATGGTGAACAACACTGATAGCACTCTTCACCAGTGGCGAAGATTCAGAATCACCACTGATAACAACTAACTATCATAAGCATGATCCAACTATTTCTCCGCACAATAACTAGTTCTAAGTCTTCAACACTGATCAACTACCTAACACCATTATCCAACTATTTCTATGATAACCATTATCCAACTATCCAACCAGTATATCTAAAACTTTAATTGGAACCCCTCACTAGTTCTGATCATTTGTTTATGTGATATAGATATACTTATAATATATCTATATGTTCCGAGGATTTCCGATGAATCTATCACTATAAGTGTGACTATAACTATAGCTATAACCACAACTATAGCTACTATGTCTACACATAAATGAATAAGTACATATATATATATATGATATGTATATATGAATATGTATATATGAATATAATACGTGTATAAAATTGTATAAATCTATATCTACATTTACTATAGCTACACCTCTTCACCACTGATTCCTCCATGGCAGAATTGCATCCCTCGAGGCCCCTTGGCCCTCGGAGATGACGACCATGGCCACTTGGGCGCTGCCGCGCTCCGTCCCGTGGGCCGGCGTGGTTGGTTGGTTGACGACTTGGGCAGATTTTTTGTAACAGGGTGGTGAAGAACCACCAACCAGCTTTTGTCCCGACATGGCCTGCAGAAAACGAATGTTTTGAACGACTGTTACACCTTCTCCCAACGTGATTTGAACCACGAAAGGCATCCTAATTTGGTGCTTGCTTTACAGTAGGAGGGATCGCCGTAATCCATCGTAGGCATACTTATAGATTATCCAGCACAACGGAATGGCAAAAATCGGAATATCTGTCATTCGACGCTTGAAGCCAGCTTCCCGCCTTTTTTGTTCAGTCAACCAGCACAGGGGTAATTCATGTACAGACAGCATTTTTGATTGTTTTCCCTGCGTGGCAGATGCCACGATGTTGCACAGATCATCATCAGATCATCTCGCATTACGAGTCATCAAAGAGTACCATGACATACATTGACATACCATGTACAAGGCTTTCTTACGTTTCCTAACATTTTTGCGCTTTTGATTGCTATTGGCCTATCTATTTATCATCTCGCTTAACCTGAGCTGGCAATGAAATGGATGATTTAACTCTGCCGAAAATGTGGTGATTCTCTAGCCAGGTGCAGCAAGAGACCCCTGGATAGCGGCGCTGAGGACAGTTTCAATGGTCCCAACGATCGGATGTCATGGTCCAGCATCGCCAGTGGCTACGAGCCAGTGCCTTGGTCGCGCAGCTGCGCGGCGCCGTCAACTGATAGGATCTGAGGGGTCAACGGTCCAACGTTCTCAGAGATCAAACTTCAGCATGGTGACGTTTTTGATCAAACAGGTGGCCGGTTTGCAACAATTGTTCATTGGCATCAAAGTCCTAAGTCTGATCCGTTTGGGTCACCCATTTTGGGGGCCGCTGCTGGTGGCCAACTGCCCTGGGTCACCTGAGGACATGCCCATCAAAGTGATCTCGCGAGACGTGCCTGCTGCTCCGACTCCGCCGCTTGGATAGTCTTCCAGGGATGCGTGGAGGATGACCTACCGTTCCATGAAGAGAAGCTGCGTTTTCTTTTCTTTATGCACTTACAGATCCATGTAGATCTCACATAGATCCATACATATGGGTATATGTTCGCCGTCGCCACACACTCACCTGTCGTTTGTGTCATGTGCATTTCGTGTGGCAGGTGGTGGGAGTTTGAACACTTTTTGTCAATTTTGGGGCTTTGTGTCCAAAACTCCACCGGTGAGTGGCGCACTGCTGTTTTGACATGGCAGGCGTGGCCGTGTTCGTGTCTTTTCTGATTCATCGCCACTGCGGGAGCATATCACATTATCACCATGTTTTGTCTAGGTATCCGCATGTTAACGTTCGCTTGCACTTGTTTCATGAAGTTGATGCTACGTTGTGGATGGGGGTGGGGTGGGGTGGGGCATATTAACGTTCGCTTGCACTTGGTTCATGAAGTTGATGCTACGTTGTGGATCCTGTTGGGTCATGTTTGTTCATTATCATTCGTCCACATCATGAACATGCTCTCACGCACGTTTAAATATTCACTATCATATATTTACACATATATATCAAAAACGCGATGCGACGTTTCGGTCACATCGGACGTTGTCCTTCCAAGGTCAAGAAACAAACTAAACATGTACATGTGTTGAGTTCAGCTGCGCTCCACCGCAGGCTTGGTCTGGATACAGTCTTGAAATGTCTTGAACGCATGCGCAATGTATAGGAAAGCCTGTGCCTCTGGACCCGTGAAGCAATTGCCAAGCGATTGTTTCAACACAGACTGTCTGCAATGTGCGCACGTCAACGAGGCATGAACAGAAGTGCAAATAGAGCTGCGGCCACCACTTTTGCATCGCCAACCGACGGCAAATGTCTTCCCCTGCGCCTATATATTTATATATATATATATATAGATGAGTATATGTAAACATATAGGTTTATCATGATGGTCATGGGGTCACTACCTCTACTCCACCAAAGGCCACCACTGGATCCAGAGGTAAGTCTCTGTAGCTGGGCTCAGATGGGAATGACCGTCGCGGTCCTTGGGAGCCGCGGCCGTTGTGAGTTGTGATGCTTGAATTGTGCACGAACTTGAGTAGACATCAGCACTCATCACCGTTTGCCATCACAAACGATATTATGAATCATTAGTGACCATCATTATCAACCATCCTGGTGAACCATCATTATCAACCATCATTATGAACATTTATTCACGATCATTACTCACATTTATGAACCATCATTACTAAGCATCAATAGTTTAGCCCAAACAATTTGAGCGAGCACCAGCTGGGCTCAGGCCACTGAAGCCGGCCCTGAAGGGCTCGCTGCCAGCGCCTTCCATTGGCTCCCAACGGCATGGCCGACGCTTGGCGAAGTTCGCTGAGGGCCACGGTCATGATTAACCGAGCTGCCCTGGGGTCCCACCATCTTCCAGATACTTCCACGCATCATAGGGGTGCGATTTGGAAGAGGGTTGTAGAAAATGTAGAAGTACTCATTGAAGCTTTCATTTTTCAAAACCGGCGCTTAAGCTGTTAAGCTATGCTAACCTACTGCAACTATTCAGCGGTCAAGCGACTAAACAACTTAAGCAACTTTACACTTTCCTTCAATGCCTTGACAGCTGAACAGCGCGTTTTCCCGGCTTCAGAGCTTTACAGCTCACTTCAACGGCTTATCTTTACGGCTTATGAACTTGACAGCTGAGTTCAACGGTTTCAGAGCTTGGCGGCCTATTGCTAGCAGTTAAACAGTTTTGGTAGCTTATTTTGACCGCTTCACAAGTTCTTTAACCGCTTAGTAGCTTAATAAACAGCTTGTAACAGTTTGATGGCTGGGTTTGCCGACTGCTGACCTCCTGCAAGCTGCAAGGGAGTACAAGCTACGAGATGCATCTGTTTCCGGTAGCAACTTGAAAAATTCGGCTGGTCTCGAAGTCTTCGAGTCTTCGAGGTTGAGTTTTATGATCCCGAATTAATGCTTTGCAAGTTGGGGAGTCGCAAGTTGCTATGACTGTTTATGATTGCGGGGGCTTCCATGCAAACTTGGGTGCCTTATTGCAGTTGATCGATGTGATGCAATTTTGCACAGAGGGGTCGAGTGGGGTATTTGTTTTGAAGCCCGCCAGTCGTAAATCAGTTGAATTGGGGTTGAGCACAGGCAAGTTGGAGGTACGTTGAAACATTTGCGAGGGTAACCGGACACAGTCGCTTTGAAAACCATTGAACCAACTGAGCAAGGTCTATACTGTAATTGATACAGGGTCCAATTTTTTTGGCTGCAAAGGTTGGGTGTCCAACAGTTGCAATCGCTGGCATTAAACTTTAGGTCGAGATAGATCAAGATTCCCTACTCCTTGATGCTCCTTGTGCTTGTGGGTTTGGCACAAGGGATGCCCTCCTCTGAAACCCCAGTGGCTTTCCCCACGGTCGCTCAGGAGGGGAAACTTGCCGCTTGGCTGATCGCCGGCTTGGGGGAGCTACCCATATCTACCCGCTGTTTCCGGACAAGCCCACATAGACATGGTTGTGGGTCAATATCGGAGGGGTGGGCGAGCATCCCGACAAAGACTAGCTTTGTTATTCCTGGGATGTTCACTGGTGTCACCCCAAATGTTGAGGCCATTCCATTGATTATGATGTGAAAGTTTTGCATTTTTTGATGCGCGCTCAATGGGACAGCAAAATTGTCACGTAGCAGCAACGCATTCACATCAATTTCGGAAGTTTAGTCGCAAATAGTCGGGCAATAACTAATCAATTCAAACATTCCCACAACAAACATGATCCCAAAATAGTATAAAATAGTATCAATAACACATCCAAACGAGGTAGATCCAAAACATTCCCTTAAAATCACGAATGGAATCCTTTAGCATCAAAGGCCATGGTGGGAGCTACCCAAGTCATCGAAACGCAGGACACGACTTTCATTCCAGGCCACCGATTCTCCTTTGAATCCACTCTCCTGGGTCAATCTGCACATGTGTATGGCCTTTCATACTAGGCGTGTGATGCATATATATATATATATGCATACATTGTATATGCATATAAGCACAGGTACTGATGTATCAGGCTTGCACGCAAAATCGAAGGGGTCTATGGGTTGATTTTGTTTGATTTTGCAAGCCATGGTCGTAGCAATGGCCCAGTGAAGGGGTTATTGTCTTGCTGGAAATCCTATCCCTGACCCAGGTCCAACTTATCCCATCCGCGCCTGAGGCACACCGTGCCCCTTTTTCTGGAAGCCGTCTGGGTGCATCGAGGGCCGAGCTTGCCTTTTTTGTGCCTCGGAAAATTGAGGGCTCTGATCGGAGCGGAGCTGCAGCTCCTTTCAAGGGCCAACACCTTTGCAGAAGACCAATTTATTCGGGTGTAAACCCTTTGGAGTTGCCGGTCATTTCACGCAGCATTTGAACGAGTGCCAAGTTCTTTAAGGACAGTGCAACTCTTCATTGTGTTGGGACCAGCTTGGATTTCAACGTGCGGAATTTGTGGGTCGAGTTGCAAGAGCGTATCCCTGCGGCGAACCAGCGTGGTTAGCACCCACAATCCCACCGTGAATCTATCAAAAAGGCTCTCAAAACGTGTATCTAATCATTTAATCCATCAAACAATCACCACAAATCACCAGAAATCACCAGAAATCACCAGAAATCACCGGAAATCACCACGAATCACCAGAAATGACGAGAAATCATCAGAAACCATCAGAAATCAGCATGAAAATATATGAAAATGCTGAAACCCACCCTGTGCTGAGGCCATTTGTGCCCGGAGCAAGCTCCGGCCGCAAGCCCGGGAGCTTGCAGCACCTGGAACGGAACACGATGGGAGTGAGGAAGGCTGGGGAAGGCTTGGGACACTTGTTTTTTAAATCGGGAAACTGGTTGGTTGTAGAGTTATCCGCTCTATATTTCGGAATGGTTGGTTGATGAAGGGATGGCGAAACTGACCAACAGCAATGGTAACAGGTGCAACTAGTAATTCTCCCATCATTCAAAATTTCAAAGCAGAACAGCTTATGGATGATTCAATCTGGTTTCTCCCATCATTCATGAATAACTCCCCCATCAACAGCCATAGGAGAACAGCACTACCAGATCAGGCCATGTCCCATTAGGGAGAATAACCGTGTACAGCAGCGGAGATCCACTTACTTTCGCAGTTTCAGCAGCGGGCCTCGATTTCGCAGCCCAGAAGCAGCATTCCTGGCGGGTCTGCAGCTGGGGGGCCATGACTCATGCGTCAACAAGCCATGGTTACCGTTTATAATATGATGGTTTTTCGAAATCAGGGGACACCCCAAATTGGTTGGTTTATCACTACAAAGGCTTAACAGTGGCTTAACATTGGATGATTTTTTGGGGTGCCCCCTGTTGGAGAAACACTCATATCTATTGATGCATGTCATAGTTGACAAATGCAGAGAGGTGAACAGCCCAAGAATGCACTAAGGATTCGGTACACTTGTTTATAGACACCACCAGGGAAACCAGAGAAACCCAGATATGTTTGGGACCATTTATAGATGTACCCGCCAGCATATATCATGGCTATCTCAACGTGGACTGAGGTGCCTACAATGGCAGCAAGCGGGTTGAGGCCAGCGCCTCTCCATGGTCACCGATGATGCTGAGCCTTTGGTAAACTATGCTCGTGGAAATCACAGAATTTATACAGGGCTGATCTCACGAATAAGCCAATTGTACCCCAGTTACTGCCCCAGTTGTCATCCACTGTCCAATTATGGTAACAAGCCAACCATTTTTTGGGCTTCCCCATTTTGAGAACCCTCCAATATGGTTAAAGGCTAATTGGGCGTTTAAAAAGGTTGCAATTTCAACTTCTGGGTTCGTTCGCTGGAGGAGCAGCCTGACTGGGGACGGTTATATGATCGTGATCCATGTTGTTTCACATTGACAAAAGACTTTCACGAGAAATCCCTGCTAATCTATCCCCAAACATGGATGATTTATCGCCGTGTTACTTACGGTTATTAACGACGATTAGTGCTCATGGGGATAAAAGACCCCCGGTACATGTAGATGCAAATAGCTTGTGCCCTTGTGCTTTGTTCCCAACTATGGGAGGTTTATTTGTATGGATCATGAATGATGCTTGATGAGGATTGATCAAATATTCAACAATGCCGGCTGATGATGATGATGATGATGGCTAGTGGTGATCAAGGATGGTTGATCTTGATTAATGCTAGGCAAGGATCGGGATTCAATGGTCAATCCTGTGGCTCGTGCTGTGAACTGGTGACTTGCCGGTCGCGAATCATCGAACTTGGAATCCTTCATTGATTTGTTCGCGCTGACCACAGATAATTCCATGGATTGTGTAAATCTGGGCATTCTCTGGATCTGGTACTGTCGTACTAAGGGATTGACCATAATGAGTTGAGATGAATTTGGAACGCGGGATTGAACTCGGAGCAACTGCTCATATCAAGAAACTCCCCAACTGTGAGACCTGCCGTTTTTCAACGCCTAAAGTGACTGGGGGTGGGGCTCCACCCAACCAGCAAGGCCTTGACTGTTGGGAGACCATGATCTCACGGCCGCCCAATAAAAAGAGCATTGCTATCTAACATAGTCATAGCTATGCGTATTTGAAAACATATTTTACTTTACAGTAATGTACCCAAATAGATGCGTTCATCTTGAAAAACATTTTGCAGAAATGTGCACATATTTACACAGATATTTATTTAAGGAAGTTGCGAGACGAAAGTTCCGTGTTACGAATGTTCACAATCTCACACAACCACTATGTCACAACCACTATTGCACAACGATTAGTTCATGACCATTACCTACAAACCACTATTTCACAACGACTATTTGACAACCACTACTTCATGACCACTACTTCACAACGACTATTGACAACGATTAGTTGACAACCACTACTTCACAACGACTATTTCACAACCATTACTTCATGACTACTGCTTCACAACGACTATTTGACAACCACTACTTCACAACGACTGTTTGACAACGACTATTTGACAACCACTACTGCCCAACTAGCTACTTCACAACGACTATTTGACAACGACTATTTGACAACCACTGCTTCATGACCACGACTAGGTGAAAAAAAATAAATGAAGGAAGTCTCGCACGACAGCTTCGTGTCGGAGACGATCTGTGTGACTGTTGTCACTTTTTGAAAGCTGACAAATTCAAAAATGAAGGAAGTCTCGCACGACAGCTTCGTGTCGGAGACGATCTGTGTGACTGTTGTCACTTTTTGAAAGCTGACAAATTCAAAAATGAAGGAAGTCTCGCACGACAGCTTCGTGTCGGAGACGATCTGTGTGACTGTTGTCACTTTTTGAAAGCTGACAAATTCAAAAATGAAGGAAGTCTCGCACGACAGCTTCGTGTCGGAGACGATCTGTGTGACTGTTGTCACTTTTTGAAAGCTGACAAATTCAAAAATGAAGGAAGTCTCGCACGACAGCTTCGTGTCGGAGACGATCTGTGTGACTGTTGTCACTTGTTCTTGTTTTGGTTGCTTCTGGCTTCTTCTGGCTGCTTCCGGCTGCTTCTGGCTGCTTCTGTCCGGCTGCTTCTGTCCGGCTGCTTTTGGCTGCTTTTGATTGCTTCTTTTGGCTGCTTTTGGCTTCTTTTCCCTGCTTTTGGCTGCTTCTGGCTGCTTCTGGCTGCTTCTGGCTGCTTTTGGCTGCTCCTGGCTGCTTTTGGCTGTTGTTGTTGTTGTTGTTGTTGTTGTTGTTGTTGTTCCTTTCGCTGCGACGTTATAGGCATTCGATGGCTTCGGAAATTATAGGCGCGATTTTTCAGATTATAGTGAAACAACCTTGGAAACTTCCGCCCTTGGCTTGCCCGGGTATTACACATAGGTATATTTTGTATATAAAGGTAATATATACATCAATAAACAGATAAATAAATAAATAGATATATTTATATTACATGTGTGCATATATATATATAACAGCAACAACAACAGCAACAACAACAACAACAACAACAACAACAATAACAATAATAATAATAGTAATAGTAATAGTAATAGTAATAGTAATAACTATAATAGTAATAATAATAGTAATAAAAATAACAATTAATAAAATGACAATGATAAAAATAACAATGATAATAGCAATAGTAATAATAATGGTAAAAATAGTAATGATAGTCAAAATAAAAACAATAGTGATTGACAGGCTTCGCACACCGGCGATGCCCAAAGAGGATGATAGTTTTTCGAGGTTCTCTGGTGACAAAAAAACGTATTATTTACCACGGTTCTAATCGTTGCAAGCAAAAAACATTGTAAATACCAATAGTTTTTGCGAAAAAGCGGTCAAAACCATGGTATTTACAGTGTTTTTCAAAAACCATGGTATTTACAGCGTTTTTTTTTGCCCTTTCAAAAACATCGGTATTTACACGTTTTTTCATTTTCAAAACATTTTTTCTTTGAGGCCAATTTGCAAAAAAAAACTGCAAAAAACCCTCTAAACTACAAGGTTTTGCCACGCGCCCTAGTCCCAAAAAACAGCAAAAAACCATCCCAACCCTCCACAATTCCGACCTTGTGCAGCGACGAGATTGTTTTCACCAGCTTATTGTTTTTTTTTCCGTTTTTTACCGCGCCTCATTTTTCACAAAAATCCTTATCCCCACCCAATTTAAGGATTTTGTCAAAATTCTCCCCATCCTCGTTTTCCCGATTTTTGCGCAGTCCAAGGCTCAAAAATGGCTGGAAATGCAGGCGAGAACGTCGTTTTTTAAGATCGCGCAAAAACCCATCAAAAAAGGGTCGGCGGCAGAGGGGCGCACCCGGTATAGCAAGCTAGGGCTTGGTTTGCCCAGAGCCGGTGGCATCGCCGGATTTAAATCGCTTGCGTTTCGGGCCATTTTTGAGCTTTGCAGGGCACAAAAATCGGGAAAACGAGGATGGGGAGAATTTTGACAAAATTTTTAAATTGGGTGGGGATAAGGACTTTTGTGAAAAATGAGGCGCGGTAAAAAACGGAAAAAAAATAATAAGTTGGTGAAAAAAAATCTCGTCGCTGCACAAGGTCGGAACTGTGGAGGGTTGGGGGTGGTTTTTTGCTGTTTTTTGGGACTAGGGCGCGTGGCAAAACCTTGTAATTTAGAGGGTTTTTGCAATTTTTTTTTGCAATTTGGCCTCAAAGAAAAAATGTTTTCAAAATGAAAAAACGTGTAAATAGCAATGTTTTTGAAGGGGCAAAAAAAACATTGTAAATACCATGGTTTTAAAAAAACACTGTAAACACCATGGTTTTGGCCAATTTTTCACAAAAAATATTGGTATTTGTAGTGATTTTTGCTTGCAGCGATGGAAAAGCGTGGTAAATAATACGTTTTTTGTCACCAGAGCACCCCGAAAAAAATAGCATCCCCTTTGGGCATCGCCGGTGTGCGAAGCCTGTCAATATATGTAAAGGAATAGGTTCACGCCCAAGTGCCGCCGGCCCCCTTTTAGAAGAGTTTGGGCTTGCAATGGCAGAGATGGGATCTGAGGCTTTCCAAGGCAATTCACCAAATTAACGCCAGTTGTTACAAACCGGGTGCAGTCCTTGCTCTCACCAGCTCCTATAAAAGGGAGTCCGCAGCACCTGGGCGCGAGCCAATTCTATAGTTCCTGCAGGTTTGCAGTGGTTTGAGTTCCAGCGGTGAGCTGGCTTCCATTGTGCCTAGTTGTCTGAGGAAGGTTTGCAGCCGGGCAAACGCAAAGGCTAGGCCCGTATAACATGTGCTGCTGGCGTGCTCCTGCAGGTTTGCAATGGCTTGGTTTCCAACGGTGGGCTGGCTTCCACTGCGCTTAGTTGTCTGAGGAGGGTTTGCAGCCGGGCAAATGCAAAGGCTAGGCCCGTATTACATTTGCTGTTGGCGTGCTCCTGCAGGTTTGCAATGGCCTGAGTTCCAGCGGCTAGCTGGCTTCCACTGTGCCTAGTTGTCTGAGGAGGGTTTGCAGCCGGGCAAACGCAAAGGCTAGGCCCGTATAACATTTGCTGTTGGCCTGCTCCTGCAGGTTTGCAGTGGCCTGAGTTCCAGCGGCTAGCTGGCTTCCACTGTGCCTAGTTGTCTGAGGAGGGTTTGCAGCCGGGCAAACGCAAAGGCTAGGCCCGTATAACATTTGTTGTTGGCTTGTTGCTGCAGGTTTGCAGCGGCCTGAGTTCCAGCGGCTACTTGGCTCCCAGTCTGAGGACGGTTTGCAGCCGAGCAAACGCAAAGGGTAGGCCCGTGTAACATTTGCTGTTGGCTTGTTGCAGGTTTGCAGTGGCCTGAGTTCTAGCGGTGAGCTGGCTTCCATTGCGCCTAGTTGTTTGAGGGGGGTTTGCAGCCGGGCAAAGGCAAAGGTTAGGCTGGTGTAACATGTGTTGTTGCCCTGCAGCGGTGTGCTGGCTTTCATTGCGCCTAGTTGTCTGTGGAGGGTTTGCAGCCGGGCAAACGCAAAGGCTAGGCCCGTATTACATGTGCTGTTGGCGTGCCCCTGCAGGTTTGCAATGGCCTGAGTTCCAGCGGTGAGCTGGCTTCCACTGTGCCTAGTTGTCTGAGGAGGGTTTGCAGCCGGGCAAACGCAAAGGCTAGGCCCGTATTACATGTGCTGTTGGCGTGCCCCTGCAGGTTTGCAATGGCCTGAGTTCCAGCGGTGAGCTGGCTTCCACTGTGCCTAGTTGTCTGAGGAGGGTTTGCAGCCGGGCAAACGCAAAGGCTAGGCCCGTATTACATGTGCTGTTGGCGTGCCCCTGCAGGTTTGCAATGGCCTGAGTTCCAGCGGTGAGCTGGCTTCCACTGTGCCTAGTTGTCTGAGGAGGGTTTGCAGCCGGGCAAACGCAAAGGCTAGGCCCGTATAACATTTGCTGTTGGCCTGCTCCTGCAGGTTTGCAGGGGCCTGGGTTCCCGACGCCAGCCGAGCAAACGCAAAGGGTAGGCCCGTGTAACATTTGCTGTTGGCTTGTTGCAGGTTTGCAGTGGCCTGAGTTCTAGCGGTGAGCTGGCTTCCATTGCGCCTAGTTGTTTGAGGGGGGTTTGCAGCCGGGCAAATTCAAAGGTTAGGCTGGTGTAATGTAACATGTGTTGTTGCCTTGCAGCGGTGTGCTGGCTTTCATTGCGCCTAGTTGTCTGTGGAGGGTTTGCAGCCGGGCAAACGCAAAGGCTAGGCCCGTATTACATGTGCTGTTGGCTTGTTGCTGCAGGTTTGCAATGGCCTGAGTTCCAGCGGCTAGCTGGCTCCCAGTGCGCCTTGTTGTCTGAGGACGGTTTGCAGCCGAGCAAACGCAAAGGTTAGGCTGGTATAACATGTGTTGTTGCCCTGCTCCTGCAAGTTTGTAATGGCCTGAGTTCCAGCGGTGAGCTGGGTACCATGCGCCTAGTTGCCTGAGGAGGGTTTGCAGCCGGGCAGACAGAAGGCAACCCGCTTATAACATTGGCATCCATTGCGCCTAGTTGTTTGGGAAGGGTTTTGGCCTGGGTTCCAGTTGTGAACTGGCTTCCATTGCGGCCCCTATAACTTTGGTGTTGGCCTGCTCCTGCAGGTTGCGGTGAGCTGGCTTCCACTGCGCCTAGTTTTTGGAGGAAGATTTGCAGCCGGGCAAACGCAAAGGTTCGGCCCTTATAACATGTGCTGTTAGTCTGCTCCTGCAGGTTTGCAATGGCCTGAGTTCCAGCAGTGAGCTGGCTTCCATTGCGCCTAGGTGTCTGGGAAAGGTTTTCGGCCAGGCAAGTGAGGCCCGTACAACAGTTGCTGCTGGCGTGCTCCTGCAGGTTTGCAATGGCCTGGGTTCCAGCTGGGAAGGGTTTGTTGTTGTGGATGGCCTTGGCGAGCACGTGCGGCGGTCTGGCTTCCATTGGGGCATGGCTGAAGACATGTTCTACGCTTCCGGCGGTCCCAGGCTCCGCCCCTGCCTTTGCGTAGGCAGTCCACAGATATATACACATATATATATATATATATGTAAATGTTTATGTATTAATTTAGGTTATGCACATTGGTACATAAATAAATAGATACATATAGATATATATATATATATTTAATTGTTTTTAATCAATATATAATTCATGCATTTAAAATTACATTTATATTTATATATGTATATATATATATATACATACATACATAAACATGAGCACATGCCACAAACACCGCCCCGTCGGTTCCAAACATCACCCCACTCCCTGGCCGTAGGCGAGCCCAGTTCCTTTGAGCGACGGTTATGCCAAGTTCGTGGGCGCCCCCGCCGTGTCTGGAGGAGCCGTTGTGGGACCTTGGTGTGGCCCCACAGCTGGATGTGAGGCAAAGATGGGATATACTCATGGTGAGTTTCGCTAGTTACGGCGTATGCCTGAACGCACCCCTATGCCTATAAGATCCTTTAACATCCTATCATTAAATTACTTACGGGTAGTTGCCAGTTATTTGGGATGCACATCCAAGCAGTTGAATCAGACCAAAGCTGATTCATCGACCGCTAGCCATTCATTAATCATCAGTTGGGCACTATGGGCACCTGGATTTTTCAGTGACTCTTTTGGGGAGAGGGACGTGTTGTGAGCGGTGAAAATTCAATAGTTAAGACATAATTTTGAAGGTTTTGTATTGAATATGTTTATATTATGTCTTACCTATTGAATTTTCACCGCTCACAGCAGGTCCCTCTCTTTTTGGGAAACCCAAGGCGCAATGCGTAACCTTTGAAAGCTTGGGTAGATTGGTTGTAGGATCCTCAACAGACTAACCCAGCAAAAGTTGGCCAGGGATCGTTGCGAACGGCATCGTCTCCTAGGGCAGTTCATGAATGGTTGGTACCCTCCCAGAAATGGTGGGAAAGTCTGCAGGAGACCGCTATACTTGGTGGTTTAAACAAGGCTTTCATATAGACTTTTCCATGAGCCCAGTGACCTCAGTAATTGACCAGTCGCTTGTTACAAAGGATCATAACTTTGCGCACTGGAACTAGGGCTGGAATCAGCACTGTGTATTGACATAGCCATTGATAGATCACGGACTTCGAATGCACCAATGGCGACCCACATCCAAGGGCAGTTCTGCATTCTGGATGTGTTGGAGGGAACTTATATGGTGGTTTCTCAAAATTGGGTCCCCCAAAATTGGTTGGTTTACTAATATACATGGTTAAGATACAGGATGATTAAGGGGTACCCCGGTACCCCTATTATTTTGGGAAACCACCGTACTAAGATCTTGGAAGCAGGCAAAGGGATATACGAACACACACACACACCTGCCAAGAATGGACATTAGCGGAGCAAACATGATGCCGTAAATGAAGATACTCCAAATCAAGGAGCCAGCTTGGTGTATTTCGAGCTAGGGCGTTTTGGCGCTCAAAGATCACCGGATCCAGGTAGGAGCAATGCTTAGGCCATCGACAAGATCCAAAGGACGGTATCAATGGCTAGTTCATGGTCACTGATGGCTGCTTAAGGGTTAACTAATGGTTAATCAGAAGTCATTGAGGTTTAATTTCTTATAATGGATGGTAGTTAACGGTCACTGATGGCAAACACTCTCTGCTGGTGAATTTTATGGTCCATCAATGCTTAGTCAATGCATTTGAACTATTAACCATGAAATTTGTCCACTGAAATTTGCATCGACACTTGACACTTGCGGTGGTGCCCTTGAGGAGTCAGCCAGTCGAAGGAGCACGAAAAGGCGCGCACAGGATTTTTTTGGAAGACGCCACTCCCACTACTGTAGACCCTGCTGAATTGTCTTGGTTTGTTTGGTTGGGGTGGTTCGTTGTTTTGGAGAATCAAGCTACTCGCAGGCAACTAGTCTATGCCGTTACAGGGGGCCAGCAGCCGGTGTTGAGCTGGTTATGAGGTTTCCGCTGGGGATGATCCCAGTGCCGGCTAGTCACGAGCCGGCATTGTTGGTGATTGTCCTCAGTGGTTGTTGCTTGTTCAGGTCATTGAAGTACATAAGTATGATATTGCAGCTACTACATGACCTAATCTGATATCATATGGGTGTACCATGGTATATCCACAACAATGAGTGCTTTCCAAGCATCCCGAACGGGGTCACTGCTGAAGGACACCGGCATGCACCTCTGAATCGACACCCAGACAGATCTCAACCGGATGACAACTTGGGAAAAGCTATGGATGACTTGGAAGTGTCATCGATTTTTGTTGTGGGCAAGCAGTTGGGTATGTGACAAAATAGTGGTACCCCCAAAAACAATGGTTTCCTCATAAGATGAAGATTTTTTCGTGGTTCGTGGTCAAGCCATTTTGGCACATACCCAGTTCTTTAAGTGCCCAGTTGTAGCGTGGTGATTGTAGTTGATTTTTTTTCGCATTTGACTGCGGGAAATCCTCATGGAGCTTGGTGGTGGTTGTTCTTGTCTGATCTCGTCCCTACTACACTCTGGTAAACCAACATAGCTATGGACAATCACAATATTTTATAGGTAAACCCTGGGAAAGCATTAGTAATTGGTGGATTTTCCATCGCCATGTTGGGGACTATCAGAATGTATGACTCTCTGGGACCTTGTTCCCGAATGGGTCACTACTATGACGAAATGAGCCGTGTGAGGTGTTGGAAATGCAGCAGAAACTGTGCCCGACGATTTTCGAAGACCATGCAGCCGGTTCATGCGGGGGTCTCTGGAATGGTTGGGTGGCCGGGGAAATCATAAGCTGTGGCCATGACAATGGAGGATTCTCGAAATAGGGGACCCCCAAAATGGTTGGTTTATCACTAGAAATGGTTGATACTGGATGATTTGGGAGTATGTACCCAGAAATCACCATGTATCAGGGACAGCGAGGACAGCAAGGGCAGCCAGGGACAGTGAGGGGCAGCCAAACAGCTTAGGGATATGGCCAAGTTTATCAGTCGATTAATGCCAGGAGAAGAAATGGAGGATGGTCCCTGGTGGATTTGTCAGCTTCTTCTTACACCGTCAGCAATCCACCCGGCAATGCTTCAGCATTCTGCCACTGGTGAAGAAATTGACCTGGAGCTGGGTCGAGATCTTCAACCACTGGACAAATGGACTTTCCCATCCAACCCGTAGTGAAGATTGTGCACCTGTTGAGATTGTTGGATTGTTGGTAATCTCTCCAGTCGACAGTAGCCTTTGGCAATAGGCATTCCCAACAAGATATGCCGGTGGGGACAAGGTCTGGGCATCCAATCTAATGGTATACCCGCTGTAGGGCTTCCTTTATGGGGTCATTCATGGTTTAGCCACTAAGTACTGTAGGCTGTATGTACCTTTAAAACTGCTATATCATAATGACATAGCCACTAAGTTTTGAGCTATTGTGTAGGAACCGTAAGAACATTTGCATTCGAGAACATCGCGTGAAGTCGCCATGCAGACTCAGTATATAAACTCTAGGGGTCCCCCAACCTTTTTGGGTATGTCTTTTTTCTAAGCCACAGCGGGAACAAGCCTTCGACAAGTCGTTTCAATTGAATGACATGACATTTTTACTGCCTTCAATCATTTTTATCCACTGTCATGGGTGTCAGCTTGAAGCGACATAGCTCTTTCTTTCGAGGGATGTAAGAAGCGAATACCAACAAGATGATGGGGTTGGTTGATAAGTAGGGGGATCTTTAGTAGCCAGATTTCTGCTGTAGGACCGTAGGATGATTGTCCAGTGTCTTAGGTCATCGTAGTGGCTGGTCAGCATGACTATCGAGAAAGCCGACACTCCAAATCCAATCCTCGCAGCCCAGAGTTGCTCCCCAGTGGCTACCCTTTCAAGCAGGGGCAAAACGACTGATTGAGCAGAGTTTGGCTACCCAAGATCCACCAATCGTGCCATGGGACCCGAGCGCTCCAGCGATCCAACGAACGAGGCAAACCGTGCACATTCTTTTGGAAACCCGAGGGATGCGACTTGGCACCATGTGAAGCTCTACAGTCTTGGTGCCGAAGTGTCAGTAGTTAGAGTAGTTCATTGGTAGATTCAACAATTATAGGGATCTATAGGGAATATATCGGCAATGTATGGCCAATCAAATGGTAGTTTTAGGGATAGGAATTCTGCTGCTGAGCACTACTGTTGATGTATTCATCTTAGTAATGTTTGGTAGCATTAGGCATTGCTGAAACACCACTTTTGACGTATTCATCTTAGCGTTGTTTGATCCTATTGACCGATACTGATGGGAACTGATGGGGAGAATCGGAGGAATACAATACCAAACCAATGTAGATTTGAATCCTCACCTGGCTAGCGTCAAGAATCATTGGCGGACAGGGCATGACTTGTGTTCACGAACAGAGCTTCCCTACTGCATGTGGCTTGCTTTCGATTGCACGTTGTACCCGAAAACTGTTGGGTTTCTCCATGAATGCTAGATCCACATCAATAAACCACCCCCAGATTTACAATACTGCAGATTCACCGTCAAGTAGGGAGACTTGATTGATGGCTGGATGTAAGATATGGCCCGCTGATAGATTTCCCCATGGGTTTTGCTTATTGTTGTCGGTTATTCGCCGGTGTCAACCATTTTTAGGCACTAAATTAACCAGTATTTGTCACTATTAATATCTATTAACCATCTTAATCAGTATCATTCACGATTGGTCATCACAAAGAGACTAAGTAACCTTTATTCACCACTTAAAGACTCTGGCGCACTATTGTTCGTTGCTTCCTTGATTATCACCTTCGGAGTTGTCTGGGTGGGGTATCACCAGCCATTGACAGCCCACCAGCCGGGCCCTCCCTGTGGTGTAGCCAAGGTCGAAAGTCAGAGGCGCAGCATGTGTTGAGCTCATTCCCCAGCTGAACCTGTTGTTATTCTGCCACGAATACTTTCAGTCCTGAAGCGTAGTTTCTCAATAGCTGGGGGTACCCCCAGTTAATATCCATTCTTAACCATTTACAGTAATGAACCAACTATTCTTGGGGGTCTTCAATTTTGAGAAACTCCCAAATGATGTTGCCATTGCATTTTTGGAAAATAGCGGGCAATACTGGTTGAGAATGGCTGATAAGCAACAACAACAATGGGGGAATGTACCAGCAGTCTCCAGCAGCCATACCTGAGCTAAAGTTGGACAGCCATTCCTGCGGGTTGCTCAAGCTTTGGGGGTCCCCAAAAATGGTTGGTTCACTACTTATAATGATTTGTAGTGGATGATTTGGGGGTACCCGGGGTACGT
This sequence comes from Symbiodinium kawagutii, assembly GCA_009767595.1. Taxonomy (NCBI): domain Eukaryota; class Dinophyceae; order Suessiales; family Symbiodiniaceae; genus Symbiodinium; species Symbiodinium kawagutii. The sequence goes on from VSDK01012280.1 coordinate 240,065, forward strand.
CTATTTTTGGGAAACCACGAAATGTCAATGGACTCAATGGACTCGATGGACATCCGTGGCTTTCCACGGTACTCGATTCCTCTCCGAAGAGAGACCATAAAACTGCCTGACATTTCAGGCTTCGGGCCAAAAAGTCTGAGATTTCTGCAACCCATTGCATCCCATCCGCAAGATGAAAATCTCATTCTGATAGATTCAATCACACATTTCCACTACAAAAAAACGAGACGTTAAGGCAACTTAAGAATGTTTTGTAGTAGGTTTTGTATGCACAATTAGAGACCCCCTACCCATTATTTTGTAGCAGGATGCTTGTTCATGAGTGTTTTTTTGTTTATTTTGCCTAGGTTGGAAACACATTTTGTAGAACTCAAGGTGTTTGGTATCAATTCATGAGTGGTTACAGTTCAACTTATACCTATCAATTCATGGTGTTTGATGGTGAATGGTAATCCTGCATAACCCTTCCAATAATTAATTTGCTGACAATGGTGAAAATGGTTGTGTGTTTCCTTCAACATCTATGGCTGATAGGGAGTGGGAACCTTCAACAGTCAAATAATGGTTATATATGGTTATATCAGGTTATATGTGGTTATATTCTTAATCATGAACTGTCAGATAATGGTTAATGGTCATGCAACTATAGCCAATGGATGTCATTAGTGGTTATTCCAGGACCGTTGACAATGTGTTCTACTATAAGATTAATTGCAAAAAACAAGGTCCCCTATTTGCAACCCCCTTGCATGTTGGAAAGGCTTTTTGTAGCATCCGTTTTTTGCAGTTTGAAGTTGGAAGCACCACCTCGGATCGTCATTTTGTAGCATCGATTTTCAGACGACTGGATTAGCTTTTTGTTGCCACCAAGTGCAGGACCCTTGTAGCTGTAGACATTGAGCTGATCAGGGTACCCCCTCTAATTTTCCACGGGGATCATATTATCATTATCATATGATCTATGTTTTCACATTAAGATATCTATACATGATATGCATCATAAAGATATCTATAGATGCATCATCTCAGATTATTTGCATCCATCTGAGTCGCGACCACCCCGGCTGGACGAGTCTCCGCGCATGGACGCGATGCACGGCTGAGCTGCCAGGCATGCCATCACTGCCATCTTTGTCCTCCCAGTGCCTTGAAGGACCGAAAGCTCCAGAAAGTCATGGCACGACGCCAGGAGAAAGCCACAGGCTGCGGGTGGAGAGTAGCTGAAGGGTGTCAGGGGTTGGTTGGTTGGTTGGTAAAGCCAGATTTACGTTGATCTCCATCATGATGGGACCATCCCAAGCTGTGGGAATTCTCGAGAACTGGACGAAAGGGACAGGTTTATAGCACGATCTGTGGAGTCAAGAGTGACATGGTGGTTTCTCAAAATGAGGGTACCCTCCAATCATCGTTTTTGAAATCATTTCTAGCAATAAACCATTCATTTTTTGGGGTTCCCTATTTTGAGAAACCTATAGGCCCCAGATGTGGGTTAGCCGCCAGCCATGATATTACGAGGGGTCAGCTTGGAATAACGCGGAGTTATTATTATCATCTATATAATCAGTATTACTATTTGTACCACTAATTCTCAATGGTATCATGGGAATTCCCTGGTTCCCTTACCTCAATGAGCACCAAGCACCCGTAGCCGCTCAAGGATCCCCTCGTTGAGCTCTTGCTCTTGCACTCTTGGAGAGATCGTCTTGAGGAAGGTAGTTTTTGGGATTTAAATGTATGAATATACTGTAGATATATGCATTGAAATGCCCGCATAGTAGCACCACGTGATGGACCAACTGCCCTGCAGTGGCAGTTGTGGTTAAGACCATCATTTGCAGGGTTTCAGTCATGCCCAGTGTTCATGGTTTATCAACAGTATGCTTCGTTATGGCTGTCTCTTCCTGTTTATTGATGTTTCTCCTCATGTCGTCATATGTTGTCCACGATTCCTGGATAACTCCTTACTCTTGTTTAACAAGATTGTTGGCTGTATATGAGATATCAAAAAGTAACGCCAAAGACGAGCTGTTGTAAGGTTCGTTCGCAACGATCCATGATGGAAATATCCAAACTCCCACTCACCCTGGCGGTGAAGAAATATGATCTACTGCACAAAAACGATTTGCCAATTGTACCATAGCCGTGGTTCAAACGTTTGTGCCCAGATGCAGTGATACAAACATCATTCGAGTCTTTTTGCCTGGCATGCTTACCCATCCATTTTTGTTGATATGTGGTACTGATCCAGACCCGGCTCAAACCGTTGCATGCTGGTGAGCATGGCCTTCAAGGTGGAGTTTCAATACCTCGAACACAATGAATCGGATGTGAAGCAGGGTTGCGATGCATGGCATTGTATCAGATTGCTTGACAGAGTTCATTGGCCCTTAACCAAACTTCTTAGTGTGTCAGTCTGACCTAAAGTATCCCAAGTTCTTTTGCCCGAATTCTTCGCAGATTTTGTCAGTTTTTCAATTTTCATATGGACCCCACCTGGCCCAACCTGGCCTGACTTGGCCCTCGGCGAGGCAAAAGCACCAAAAGCGAAGGGAAGGAGAAGGGATCGGAGAAGGGCAATCCCAACGGAGCGCCCGTGCCTGCAGGCGCCAGCTCAGCGGCTGGGCGGCTGATGGTTGGCAGTGAATCACTTGGGGCTGGGAAAATCTACTGGAAATTCTTATGATTGGTAGTTGTAACATGTATTAACATGTTATAACCAGGGTGCGTAGATTTCCCCATCAACCAAGGCACCAATGATCTGAAGATAGGGCTGGCGGATCAGATATCCCACCCACTATCGAGCCGCGATCCGCTGGTTGATCTCCTAGTGGAAAGCTTCACCTGGGATCGGATCTGGCTCCGGGCCTTACAGCGGTTCAGGGTCTAACATGGGCTGACACTTCGCCTGGTTCACAGGGTCTAACGTGGTCGAACTAATCCGTATTTACATGTATTTACTGAACCTCAGTGATATATTTGGTCAAGCTTTGCAAAAGGAATCATGTGCATCTGGGCACTGCCATGCCATAACAAATATTACGAAGCAGGTTCAACTATGGTGCATTTATCAATGCCAATATCACCATGTAAAGAATATAAACAGTTGCTGTCCACGTTTTCCAAGTACATTTCTTGACCCTCATTGCTGAAGATTGACTACCAAAGATGCATGCGGGATGATATGGATCAACACCTTCCAGTCCTTCCATCCACCTTTGCAAAATTCCATATTGGAGATCCCTTTTTCCAATGTTTTGCCGTGATCCACGCTGCCTTGACCCATAATCAAACGCAGTCAGTATTGATCAGAAAGTGAACGAGCGCCAACATTCTGATCAATGAATCGATCACGTTCAATCAATGAATTGTTGATGATTATTGCCACCCTTCATCCATAGAATCCCAAATTGCTGTTGCAGCAGCTCGTAGCGTCAGGCCTGATCTACCTCTAGGCGAGGGCTGGCGGCCCAAGGTTTGGAGGTTTGATCAACACTGCACCGCTAACGGTTGATATACTGATTCATAGTAATTCAACTGGTAATCTATGATTCATGGTCGATAATTGTTTATAATGTCGTATAATGCTAAATTTTATGACTTGTGGCGTGGATCGTTGAGAAGCTTTTAATCATGGAGGGTTTATTGATAGTTGACAGTTTATTGCTTGTTACTTCAAACCTGAGTGTTTTTTTCCTCTTCATTCAATCATTAAATGGTATCAATAGATCTTTTCCTGGGGTAATGTCAAGAATGGCAATGGGCAATGAGCGTGCAAACAACAATAATTTTGGGCATTTCGTAGCTCTCAGTGCATTCCTG